>OVBE01002245.1:0-31570 GCA_900406425.1 Iberis pinnata | reverse complement strand
AACTTGATGTTGTTGACCTAGGAGTAACATGTCCAACTTCTCATTCAATGCCTTGATTTCCTTCTTAGTACCATCATCAGAAGTAGAACTACCTCTAGGTATTCTGTCGTAGTCCTCATTGTAAATCCCATCAGATTGGGCAAGGTTCTCAAACAACTCTCATCTGTCATCAACGCTCGTATTGAGGAAGTTCCCATTACTTGCAATATCCAGCAGCATTCTGATCTTAGGCAAAGCACCTCTGTATAGTGTGCTGAGTAAGGAAGCCTTGCTGAAACCATGATGGGGGCATTGCATAGTGTAGTTTTTGAAACGCTCCCAGGCCTCAGAAAAGGTTTCAGCGTTCTTCTGTGCAAAGACTGAGATGTCATTCCTCAAGCGTGTTGTTTTGGTAGTTGAGAAGAACTTCGCAAGGAATGCCTTCTTGCAGGCATCCCATGTTGTGATGGAGTTCCTTAGGAGTGACTTCTCCCACTGATGTGCATTCTCCCCCAATGAGAATGGGAAGAGGCGTAGCTTGAAAGCGTCTTCATTCACACTGTTGATCTTAGTGAGACTGCAGAACCGGTCGAACTCATCGAGGTGATTAAGTGGATCTTCCAAAGGTAGTCCATTGAACATGTTGCTCTGGACCATAGCAATGAGACAATGTTTGATCTCGAAGTTGTTATTCTGGACTGCATGTCGATTGATTCCATGTCTGACGGTGTGAGTGTTGTGGTTGTCACCAGCACCTATGGTGTTATGTTTTTCTCTGTCAATGTTGTCTGCCATGTTGATGTTTAACCTTCTCAAGTGTTCCCCACGTTCGTGTTCACCTCTTGCGAGAGAGTGTTCTCGTTCAAGAGCTATGATTTCTTCAACGAGTGGAAGCAAGTCAGTTGGTCCTCTGCTTCTCAGGTTCATACACTGCTAAGCAGGTACCTAAAAACAAAGCAAACAAAGGTAGAAGAGTAAGTAAAAATGTAAAAGAAAGCTTGATCTGAAAAGATCCAAAATCCAGAATGTAGTAACAAATCCCAAATGGTAACGGTGCCAAATTGATAATAGGATTTTAAGGTCCTATTTGGGTATCAATAACCCATCGTTGTAGTATAGATGGGTTTGTCAATCTATAATGGGAATGCACTAGGCAATCTGGAATGAGATGGATGCTTTAAATTCAAGCTAAGTGTTAAAGGGGTCGTTGCTAAAAGGTCCTAAGTGTAATGAACATAAAATGCATAAAGACAGAAAGAAGCATAAAACACTTAGATGCAAAAACAGAGTAAAAGCAAAGAAGGTAAAAGGTGCAAGCAATGTAAAGCAGTTCTTGAGGACAAATGGTAATTGACTACGGATCTATCTTGGGTTACCTAAGCACCTAACATACCTCATACAATGAGCTAACCCCTAGACATAAGCAACACACAATCAATTCCAATACCTTGGCAACCAATTTCAAGCAAGGTAATCACAGACTCAACTACCGTCATAGACGGTGACTACCTAACAAGCATTAACAACAACTACTCTAGTCAATAAGCTTCCCAACATCTAATGCCTTAGAAGGGGAAGACGAATATCTAAAATCACCTAGGTCCGGACACCTTCAATGATTTACCTTCCAGTGTTGAAGGGCCTAACGACAGGTTTTCAGTTCCTTCCGGGTAGAAATACAATCAGCATTACGAACAGGTGAACATGAAGGGATCTAAGATCAAACAGCTTAGGCACTAAGGTAAACCCAGAACATAAACCCTAGTCTACCCCCATCCTCAGGAACTTAGTGAACTACTCACTACTCATGGGAGTAGAAGAAAATGAAACATAAAACATAACCTTCGAGCTAAACATGCAGATTTGGGAAAAACAGATGAAGAACAATAACAACATAAACCCATAAATGAAGAACAAGAATGAAACAGTAAACTAAAACAGGAGATTAGAGCTTAAAACGTAAATTAACATGCACCAGATATGCAACATAGTAAAGCTAAGCAAGAAAGCTAAAGAAAAACAGAAGATTAACTAAGAACTTGAAAGAAATCTGGTTCTTACACCAAGAGCATGAGGAACAAGATAAGAAAATAAAACCTAATACTAAAACCTAAAAAGGAAAGAAAAACTAAGCTCTTTGCAAATGGAGGCGAATTAGGGCTTTTATAGTGTTCAGAGAAAAGCCCTAATTCGCACTAAAGACAAAATGCTAATCATTTTCTTGGATCTTGGGCCTTGGGCCTTGGTTCAGGTGGTATCTGGATTCGAGTTGGTCGGGTCGGAGCGTGTTTGACTTCGAGTTGGTAAGTGCGTGATTGATCTGAGCTAGGGACGCTTGCATGAGATCCATCCAACTGAGATGCATCTAAGGTGTGTCTGAGGTTTGGATCGATCCAGGCATTGAGTGCCTGAGATCGATCCAGACAAAGGTGAGATCGATCTCATCTTGCTCCCTTCTTAGTCTTTCTTCACTTACATGCACTTCCTTAGCTTCGTCTGAGACTTCACCAAAAACGTTCAATGAGAGAGAGGGATCGGTCCTGGTTTGAGATATGATCGATCTGAGGTCTGCTGGGATCGATCCTGGCAAGTGTTAGGATCGATCTCAGATTGATCCAGATGGTGAAGTGAGATCGATCCCAGATCGATCTAGGTGGAAACGTGGGATCGATCTCAGATCGATTTAAAAGAGGCAGTGGGATTGATCTGAGAAGAGGCTGAGATCGATCCAGGTATATGCTGAGATCGATCATGCTTTAGTCCTTAGGCAGATCCAGTACATTCCATGCTAAATGCTGCTCCATTCGATGTTAAGTGATGCTTTTTTGAAATCTCACAAATCCTTCCCGAAAACTCATGAAAGTCCTGAAAAATATCCAAAATGCGTACATATGCAAATTTTGATGCAAAAGTCCTAAATATCATAAACTTACTAAAATCAACCATAAAGATGATGTATGCACGCTTTGAGATCTCAGAATTGATGCTAATTGATATGTAACATCTATGAAAATTCAGAGTCATCAGCGATGTAGAATTCGTATTAAGTATTATGCCCTCACGATTGGTAAGGGATGGTTTTTCTTGGCCTTTTACAAAATCTGGTAAATATATGCCTAAATCATGATATAACTTACTAGTGTCAAACGATGAGCACACTTCAACTATCCTTCATGAACCCTCTGTTAACAGTTTGAAGGAGGAGATATGGAGTTTAAGTGCACCGACCAAGATGAAGTTGTTTATATGGCAAGTTTTGTCGGGTGTTATTGCAGTCAATGATAGATTAGCGTCGAGGAAAATAAATGTAGATCCACATTGTTCACAATATGGTGTGCACAACAAGTCAATCAATCATGTTATATTTACATGCCCACCCGCTAGGAAATGTTGGACCCTCACAAATATATCATTCCCCAATGGAGGTTCCCCATCAACCAACCTACTAGAGAACATGGATTACCTTTTAATGGTGTGTCAATTGGCGGTTCCTAGGGGGGAGCCGACTACGACCTTCATATGGATGGTATGGTTAATATGGAAAGCGCGCAACGCATTGGTTTATCGGGGGAGAGGTCATACTCCACCTGATATAGTGAACCTTGCACAAACAGAATCCCAAGACTAGTCCTTAGCCCATGAAAGGCAAAACGTCTCTAGTCGCCATCAAGCAGTACAAAGTAGAAAATCAAGTCTTCCAACTTGGTTTGAAACCCAGTTGCTTGTTATATTGATGGATCATGGAAACAAGGAAGTCGGACTTGCAGCATAGGATGGGTATTACAATTGCAGGAAGACAATTTGAATATTCTTGGTATAAAGGGTTGCTTCAAGAGTTTATCTCATATTGCTTCAAAAGTTCAAGAAATTGGATGGATTGAAGTTCACCATAACAAGTGCTGAAAACTTTTAATATAAAAATCCAAATCAATCTCAATGGGAATCCACACAAGAATAAAAATTATGGACATTATCTGTGTAATGAAATTCTTCAAAATACTTAGAGGGTTGACGATTTTTTCCCCTGAAGAATATCAACCCACACTATTACTCCCCGAACTTGTCGCATCATCATTGTACTACACAAACTAGTCGATTCATTGGAACCCCCCCCCAAACTTAGGATTCTCTTTAGATTTTTCCACAATTAATTAATACACTGAATCGCAACTTAAAATTATAACTACATTTAGAAATTGTGTTTGAGTTGTTTTTTAGATTTAGGGTTCTTCAGAAAGGCGATTTTGAGAATTAAGGAAGAAATCAAGCCACAAATCAATTTTAGGGAGAAATCAAGTCCCGAATTAGAAGGGTTTATGGCTTGATTTCTCCATTAGCTCTCGAAATTTCCCTTATGAAGAACCCTTAATCGAAAAATAACTCAAACCCAAACACAATTTCTAATCGTAATTATAATTTTAAGTCACAATTTAGTGTGTTAATTAATTGTGTGGAAATCTAAAGATCANTGGGGGGGGGGGGGGTTTGCTAAGGAATCGACTAGTTTGTGTATTACACTGATAATAGTGTGGATTGATATCGTTCAGGGGGGGATTGTCGACCCATACTTAGATGATAAATAAGACATGTGTATAGCTTAAAGAGAACAAAATCATACTTTAATTCAAGAATAATGTGTCTTTACACATAGAAACCAGATCGGTTGATTCATGCATCAATCCAATTTTTCAGGGGCATCAGATCCATCAATCTACTTCAGATAAATTGATTCATTGGAGTAAGAGCCTACATGTAAACCAGATTGATTGATATGGGATCGATCAATTTACATTTCCAAGGATCTTCGTAGAGACTCAATCGATGGATCGAACTCAAGCCTGAGTTTTCCAAGATTTTCTGCATTATTTCCATTTTTAATCCTTGTATTTTTTAGTTTTTCCTTTTTCTAAACATATAATACTGATTTTATTTAATATTTCTTTTTACGCTTATTCAATTATGGAATTTTAGAGATTCTAAAAGATGCGAGATCTGAACCTTGTATTCATAATTGAAAAGAATTTTAAAACATTTTAGATTATATTTATGTAGTTAATTTATGAATCTATTTCATCTATACGTTATGTTCATCCAATTATGATGAGTCGTTCATTTGCTATGTTTTAAGATTTTCAGGGAAACTTAGATTTGAGTACGGAGAAGAATAGAAATTGAGAAAGAATGAAGAGAAAGAGTATAGATGAAGTGAGAGAGTTTAACTCTCCTTAAATTAAATTTATGGAAGAAATATGTCAAACAACGATAAACTAGGTTTAAGTTCAAGAGATGCAACATAACCAAGAGGGATAATAACATTCCACAACTCATTGCTCAAGGGAGAAAGGGAAAACACCAAGCGCTTCTTATGCATGACACACTTCCTGAGGCATCACATAACTTTGTCTTGCACGGATCCATAGAAGAGACATGTGATCCAAGCTTGATTCTTCGAACTTCCAACGGCTATAACACTTTAAAATGACATTCTAGAAGACTTTATTATGCTCTTAGATCACAACTATCCTAGTGGGCTAGAATATATCCAATCTTGGCTTTGTACGACCCTATTGGTTTATTCATGGGCTGGTCTTGATCTTGCACGGGCAAAACTATCATACTGATCCGGCCTTAGAGGGTCTTCCATGTTGAAGTATAATCAAATCTCATATAAAGTCTCATCTACATAAGTTAGTTACACATTGTATAAGTTAGTTATTTATGTGAAGATTCACGAATAATAAAGTTAGTTATTTATATGAAGAATCACGAATGATAAGTTGTGTCTACTCGTATAGTTGTGTTTTTTCTATTAACACATGTTCAAACACACATTTTCGTTTGGATTGCTTATATAAAGACGTAGTTATTGTCTTTGTAAACATGATTTTGTCTGTACTTTTGAGATTAATAAAATAACTTTTATATGGTATGAGAGCTTTATTGATTCAAGGAAAAATTAAAGCAAAAAGTTCAAGCAAAAAACAAAACAAAAGAGACAATGGCGACAACATCACATCAAGTGATCCCTATATTTGATGGGGAGAAGTATGATTCTGGAGCATTAAGATGACGACCAACTTGAAGACGCGAGAATATTGAACGATGGTGGAAGACGAAGTTCCAATCCAACCGGATCAAAATATTCACACACCTGAAGTGGTACAACAAAGATCTCAATGAAAAGAAGAATCAATGAAAGATATGATGGCATTGCAACTCATGCAAACTGCCATAATGGATCAAATATTCTCACGAATTTTGGCAGCGGCAACATCAAAAGAGGCATGGGACGCATTGAAGACTGAATATGAAGGATCTTCACAAGTTCCCTTGATAAAACTTCAAGCGTTGCATAGAGAATATGAAAATCTGAAGATATTTGATGAAGAAAACATAAAATCATTCACATATAAGTTGATTTGTTTGAAAAATCAATTAACTTATCATGGACAAAAGAAAACAAAATCTCAAGTCGTTCAGAAGATACTCATTTCTCTCCTAGCCAAGTTCGATAACATTGTCAGCATTTTGGAACAAACTCGCGACTTGGATTCATTAACGATGACAGAGCTAATCGGTATTTAGAAAGCACATGAATCAAGGCTATCCGCAAGAGATGAAAGAACAAATGAATGAGAATTCAATGCTCGCAAAGAGAAACCGGTTCTAAACAAGACAACACCAGAAGCCGTGAAAATCAAGGAAAAAAGTGGTGTGAGTTTTGCAAGAGAAGCATCCACACAAACGAAGAGTGTTGGAAGAAACCGAAGGAGAATGATCAAGGCAAGAATTAGAAGAGTAACATTAAGTGTTACAATTGTGGTAGGATCAGCCCCTACTCAAACAAGTGGCGCTCAAAGAAGAAAGAGAGTGCGCATGTGAGTCTCAAAGAACAAGACTCAAGTGATGAAGATCACATGTTGTTTAGTGCAAATGAAGCCGAAGGAGCGATAACAAAAGAAGATGTTTGGTTAGTAGACAGTAAAGACACTAACCATACGACTAAGGAGGAGGGATAATTCTATAAAATTGACAAAAGTGTCAAAGTTCCGATCAAAATCGGTAAAGAAGAAATAGTCATGACAACTGGTAAAGGAGATATTATCAGCATGACAAACAATGGCAAGAAGATCATTCAAAACATGTTTTTGGTGCCCGACTTGGAGAAAAATCTATTGAGTGTTCCTCAAATCATTGCAAGTGGTAATTGGGTGAGTTTTGAAGACAAGAGATGCATCATACTTGCTACAAAAGGCAAGAAGATAATGGAGATTCCAATGACTCAAAAAAGTTTCAGAATCAAGTTGAAAGCGGTTCAAGAAGAAGCTATGAATGCAAGTGAGCAAGAGAAAATGGAGACATGGCACAAAAGACTTGGTCATGTATGCAACAACCGATTGCAATAAATGCAAGACAAAGACTTGGTAAATGGGTTACCAAAATTTAAAGTCAACAAGGAAGTATGTGGGACGTGTAATCTTGGAAATCAATCACGAAAAATCTTTCTGAAAGCATCTAAAAAAAAAACAAAAGATAATCTTGAGGTTGTGCATACGGATGTATGTGGACCTATGCAACACCAATCACTCGATGGAAGCTGTTACTTTCTATTGTTTTTGTATGATTATATTCACATGCGTTGGGTATATTTTCTATAAAAAATCAGAAACATTCTTAACATTTAAGAAGTCCAAGGTCATGATAGAGAAGCAATCCGGTTGTGTTATCAAGACTTTAAGATCAAACAGTGATAGTGAATTTACTTCACAAGAATTCAACAAGTTTTGTGAAGACGAGGAGATCAATAGTCAAGTTACTTTGCTTTACTCTTCACCAAAAAATGGTGCAGCAGAAAAGAAGAATATATCCTTGGTGGAGATGGCAAGATCAATGATTTTTGAGAAAGGTTTACCGCTCATGTTATAGGCAGAAGCGGTGTAAACATCGGCTTACATTCAAAATCATCTTCCATCAAATCCTATTGAAGATGATATGACGCCTATAGAGAATTGGTGTGTACAAAAGCCAAATGTGTCAAACTTGAATATATTTGGTAGTATATGCTATGTGTATATATCAGATCAAAAGAGAAGGAAGTTAGATGTTAAGGCAAAGGGTGGAATCCTCAATGGCTATAGCAATCAGTCAAAGGCTATAGAGTTTTTATATTAGAGAATAAGGAGGTTGAAGTGTCAAAAGATGTTGAGTTTGATGAAAACAAGAAGTGGGATTGGAACAAGCAAGAAGAAGTGAAGAAGATCTTTGTTTTATCCATGAACGATCAACAACCAACACAAGATCAAACCGCAAACATCTCTATTTTTTTGTTGATGGAGATGATCATGATAACAATGAAGATGTAAGTGGTGAAAGAGAGACATCTGAACCTCCAAGAAAATTTAGATCTATGCAAGAGATCATGAATATAGCACCAAGGTTGGACACTGAAGAAGCGGCTGAAATCATAGAAGAATATCTTCTAGCGCATGAAGAACCAAAAACTTACAACAAATCATGTATTGACAAAGAATGGAGAAAGGCTATGAAGGAAGAGATCAAAATGAATGAGAAAAACAAGACATGAAAACTAGTAGACAAGCCGGAAAACAAACATGTTATAAGTGTAAAATTGATCTACAAGATGAAGACATGCAAGTGGTAATCCGATCAAACATAAGGAAAGACTAGTAGCAAGAGGATTTTCTCAAGAATATGGAGTCGATTACATTGAGACGTCTGCCCCTGTTTCAAGACATGATACAATATGAGCCATCCTTGCATATTTGCTCAAATGAAATGGAGATTGTATTAAATGGATGTCAAGTCAGCCTTTTCAAATGGAGAACTAAAAGAAGAAGTATATATCACATAACCACCTAGGTTTGTGACTGAAGGAAAAGAAGAAAAAGTGTTAAGGCTATCCAAAGCTTTATATGGTTTAAAGCAAGCGCCAAGGACTTGGTACAGAAGGATATATTCTTATTTCATGCAAAATGGTTTGGAGAGAATATGAATGATGCAACCTTATACATTTTAAAGCAAGGAAAAGACGTAATGATAGTTAGCTTATACGTTGATGATATCATCATCACAGGGTACAACATTCATATTATAATAACATTCATGGAGAACATGAAGATAGAATACGAGATGACTGATCTTGGATTGTTAAATTCAAGATGACCAAGCCATATTTCTTTCACAAGAAAAATATGCAAACAAACTTATTGACAAGTTTGGAATCAGAGAAAGTAAGAACGTAAACACATCACTAGTACCACTGGGAAACAAAATGGAAGATGGCAAAGAATATGGCGACCAAACTAAGTATAGGAGCATTGCTGGAAGACTTTTGTATCTATGTACATCAAGCTCTGACGTGATGTATGCAACTCTTATCTATCAAGGTTGATAGGCTACTCGGACAACGATTGGGGCGGTTCTACAAAGGGCATGAAAAGCACATCAGATTATGTCTTTACTCGTGGATCGGCTATGTTTTGTTGGCGGTCAAACAAGCAACAAACCGTGGCTCAATCAACGGCGGAAGAAGAGTACATCGCCGTATGAGGTGCAGCAAATCAAGGTGTTTGGCTACAAAGACTTTTGAAGGAATTTGGTCTTAAAACTGAAGGGAGAGTTCCCATCTTATGCGACAACAACTCGGCAATATCAATGGAAAGAATCCAGTGCAACATAGAAGCACAAAACACATAGAGATCAAGTATCACTATGTAAGAGAAACAGAACAAAAAAGACTCATTCAATTGGAATATTGCAAAGGAGAAGATCAACTCTCAGATATTTTCACTACGTCTTTAAGTGGAACAAGGTTTGAAGATCTAAGGAAGAAGCTTGGAGTGAAGCCAAGATTTGATTAAGGGGGAGTGTTAAAGTGTAATCAAATCTCATATAAAGTCTCATCTACATAAGTTAGTTACACATTGTATAAGTTAGTTATTTATGTGAAGAGTCATCAATGATAAATTGTATCTATTCGTATAGTTGTTTCTTTTCAATTAACACATGTTCAAACACACCTTTTCGTTTGTATTGTTTCACGTCTATATAAAGACTTAGTCATTATCTTTGTAAACACGATTTTGTGTTTACTTTGAGATTAATAAAATAACTTTTACATTCCACCATACTTCAGAGCTAGACAACTCTTAGGCCTAGATGAGTTAATGGCTTATGTATTTTAGATTTGGCGGCCTAGTTGGCCGGCTGTCTAGTGATAGGCTTGTCATGGTCAATATATTGGTTTCAATGGTATGCTTCTTTAATCTTCATCTCATTATGGAATAATGCCTAAAGTACTTGTCCAAGTTTATTTTCCAAACTAAATAATTTCACATCGTCCTAAAAAGTCAAAGAGTCAAAACCAAAATGTTCGTAAACGTAATCTAGACTTAACTTTACTTTTGTTTTGCATGTGGCCATTATCTTATTTGAGATGGGCTCCTCCGTTTCGTCCACTGTATGTAGTCAAGTAGTTTTAGGTTAAATTTATCTGGGGCTGGTTTTTCTTCTTAGCCCTGTTCTTTTTTTTTAACCGCTGACTGCAACAATAACAAGAGTAGTGAAGAAGAAATAGATAGTATTGAATCAATAATTATTGTTTTAATTTGTTGTTTTGGACGATAACGCTCACATGTCTTCTTCAGCCGCTAATAAATTGGCAGTAAGAGTAAATTTTGCATCATCGTTATAATTAACATTGGGTGACAGAACTTTAAAACTTTGAATAGTAAATAACATTATTTTATACATATTTTCTTTACTGCTTCAGCTCTACAAAGAACAGGGCCTTAGACTCCATCGGCATCATCAGTTTCTGCTCATGAAGCCTTTATGTGTGTTTCATGTGTGTTTAAATTGATAAATACTCAGTTCACTATCAAAGTCATAGTAGTACTCCATTTTTGTTGGAACTTGGGTTGTAACTTACAAGAGACAAAAAAAAAGAGCAAAGTATATTCAAACATTAAGGATAGTAGATGATACTTTGTCTTATGAACGGATTATATTGTTAGTAAATTATTAAAACCAAATATAATATCAAAATTTTTAATTCTTAATTAAGATTTAAATCTACATGATAACATTATAAATATTTAAAAATACATAATTTTTAAATATTATAAAGTTAAGATATATTTTTGATAAGTAAAAATATTAAAATTACATTTATTCTCATTTTCAAATATAAAATAATTTTAGTTTTGATATAATTAAATATTTAAAAATTATCAATTAATTGTATTTTGATTTTTATATTTGATATTTAAAATATTATAATTAAATTTTACTATTTTTGAATGTATATATTATATTTAATTATTTTACTCAGCTAGACTAAGAAAGTGACAACTGGTAAATTTTGAATTAAAAGTTTATAAACTATATTTTTAACTTATTAAATTATTTAGGAACGTACTTGTTCTACAAATATTGTTATCATTTTTTTTTTTTGATGAAATGTTAAATTTATATATCTAAAGAAAAAAGGTTTATGTACAAAAAAAAGATTAGCACAGCAGTTTGTTCCAAAAATAAGAAACAAGGGGATGCCGAGTTGCCTCGTTAAAACCTCATTCTAGAAAATCCAATGGGACAAAACTAGAATGAGGAAAAAGAGTACAACTCATAAGGCAATATGTCAGTAGAGCAGGATCGGTAATGGTGTGAGAACTAGTGGAAGCATCATGTGTAATGATACGTCCGCCATCGATGAGGAAGGGCATGTAGTACCGAGGAGGGAGGATAGGATAAACCCTCTAGCCTGGAAGTGATCGTCCGCGTGATGAAAGATCGGAGTGTAGCGCACGGGATAGGGGAGCATCCATGTCTTCGCTCATTCTGTTCGCGCCAAAGATAATAGATTGTAGTTTGGAAGCATAGGCGGAGAAGAACACTGTCCATGGTGTTCAAGGTGCGACGACGAAGAAGCAAGAGCGTTGCTGTCCAATCTGGTATGATAAGGCCGGGAAGCATACAACTTGTTAGATCAGTCCAGACGGTGAATGAATATGGGCAGGCGAAGAACAAGTGATCCTGAGTCTCATCCCTCTCACCACACAGAGTGCATGATTTCTGTAGTCCCCAAGCATGCATTCGTACCCCTGTCGATAACCTATCAAGGACAGCAAGCCAAGCAACAAACGCATAACGAGGAATATGTTGGGAAACCCAAATCGAGTTAGCCCAGCTAACCTGAGGAAAGGATGGACGTATCTGGGCCCATGTCAACTTGGATGAGTAATTCGGCTTGTAAAGATCTTGACCATGCCTCCACAGAGGAATGTCCGCACCTGCATCAGGAATTGGTAGAGGAAGGGCCGTGACTAGATCATGAAGTAGCCGGTGCGGAATACTCCTAGATCGACGGATACGCCACCTGGTGGGAGACGTGGCATCTGCTACTGATGCAGATTGGGGGATTGCGAGCTCCCGAAAACCTACCGAACCTGCACGATCAATAAGAGGACCAAGGGTGGACCAGTAATCATACCAGAAAGATGCATTATGTTCGTTGCGGATCTCAAACTGAATAAAAGTTGCTGCCAAAGGTCGAAGTTTGAGGAGTTTACGCCACATCCATGAACCTCTGCCCGATTCAACCACATCCCAAAAAGTGGAGTGGCGGAGAAGATAATGTCGTGTCCAGGCTGACCAAAGAGAGGGTGATGCAGCAAAAAGCTGCTAGATAAGCGAGAGAGAGAAGACGACTGAGGTGTCCTCAAAACGTCGAATCCCGAGACCGCCTTCATCTTTCTGCCGACAAACATCGTCCCAGCTTACTTTAGACCTGTGATGATTAGTTGATGTTCCTGACCAAAGAAAGGAACTACAAAGACTGTTAATAGTACGTAAACACTGCTTTGGCAATCGAAACGCTGATTGCCAGAAGTTGACGGTGCTCACAATAACTGACTTAATCAGTTGGAGACGTCCTGCAAAAGAGAGTAACTTAACAGACCACGAATTAATACGGGCACGAATTCTATCAATTAATGGCGCATAGTCAAGAGAGGTAAAGGATTTGGTGAGTAAGGGAAGACCAAGATACCGAATCGGGAGAGAGTCACGGCGAATACCCAAAGAGTCGACATAAGGGATCATGCATAAATGCGGTGCCCCAGCGATGTAGATTGATGATTTAGACAAGTTGAGATTGAGACCCGAAGCCTGCCCAAATTCGTTCATGACATCAATGATTCCCGTGAGGGATGAGAGCTCACCATCCGTGAAGATCAAAATGTCGTCAGCAAAACAAAGATGAGTCAAGCCGAGCTTACGACAACGAGGATGGTATCCAAAGCGACTAGATACCGCGGAAGAATTAAGAAGAAGAGACAAGACATTGTTAGCAATGACATAGAGATATGGGGAGAGGGCACAACCTTGGCGAATGCCATGGGCACTCAGGAAATTAATATCATGCTGATTCGCCATTGATGGCGATGGAGAAAGTGGCGGTGGAAATGCAGAGGTAGATCCAATGGATGAATCGAGAAGGAAAGTTCATAGCTCTAAGAACTGCAATGATGAAACCCCAGTTCAACGTGTCAAAAGCCTTCGAAATGTCCAGCTTTAAAATACAGCGGGATGAGAGCGTAGTCTTGTGATAATCTTTTACTACCTCCGAGGCTAGTAAAAAATTTTCTAGAAGTAAACGACCCTGAAAAAAGGCACTCTGATTGGGCTCTATAAGGTCCGGGAGACACAACTTCAACCTATTTGCCAGAATCTTTGATATCACCTTGTAGATGACATTGCAGCAAGAGATGGGACGATAATCATGTATCGACTGTGGGTTATCCCCCTTAGGTATGAGAGCCACCAAGGTAGCATTGATACCACGAGGAAGAAACCATAGAGGAAAAACGACTAAACTGCAGCTACAAAATCAGAACCAATAATAGACCAGGCGGCCTTATAAAATTCATATGTGTACCCATCAGGTCCTGGCGCCTTGTTAGAGGGAGAAGAGGGTTGAATAAATCTTGGAAGCTAATATTGGGCTTGTCATGGTTGCAGATAGAGCTTCGAGTAGACGATAAGTGACAAGGTCGGGAAAGGATGGTGATGAGAGCGGAGTGACTGGGATGGTCGTCTGGAGGAAAGCTTTAAAGTGTTCAATCGCCACTTCTTTGATTGACTCGAAATCAGTTACCACTTCTCCCGAGGGTAATGAAAGATGCTGGATTGTGTTGCGGGATGCACGAGAAGCCGCTACACGATGGAAGAAGCGGGTATTATGATCGCCTTCCTTGAGTCATGTGATGCGCAATTTCTGTTTGTAAAACTGCTCCTCGGCAAGAGCAAGAGCACGCCAAGAGTGAGCAGCCTCAGTTTCAAGAGCCATGTTCGTGGGCGATGCGTCGAGAAGGACTGAGGTTTGTACGGCGCATAGACAATCATAAGCCAACCGAGAACGAGTGCTGATATCACCAAAAGATGCGGCATTGAGCTGACGCAGCTGGAATTTAAGGGATTTAAGCTTGATGTGGAGAAACTTCAACGAGAGATGGGAATGGATGATGGTAGAATGGGACTGCCATGCATCAGTGATAACCTGCAAGAAAGAGGGACTATCAATAAGATGGTTGGGGAATTTAAATGGCTTACGCTTGGAAGTGGAAGGCGGGGCGAAATGAATAACGCATCGAGCATGGTCGGAGATGCCGTTAGATTCAAACGCTACAAAGGCACGAGGGTACGTTGAGGCCCACACGTCATTGATCAGGGCTCTGTCAAGTTTCTTGCCAATGGGATCAGTCTCATGGTGATTCCACCATGTAAAGCAAGGACCTACAGAAGCCATATCAACTAAGTCACAATGATGTATGAAATCCTGAAATTGCATCATGCCTAAGTAATGGGTGCGAGAAAGCGAGTTGGATCGCTCAGAAAGAGATAGTATTTCATTAAATTCCCCTTAAATGAGGAACATGTTGCGGTCCACAAAGATAGCGAGATTCACGGAGCGACGTCCATAGTTGTACCCGCTCCGCCTCAAAATTCAAAGCATAGACACAAGAAATTAGAGTTATATCACCAGACTCCAAAGTGACAAGAACTGAAATAACTTGTGCTGTCACTAGCAATTGTGTAACAACAAGACCCGGTTTCCAGCAAACCCAAATGCGACCAAGACGATGGACGTTGTAATTTGTGAGTGTGTTCCACCCTGGTAGAGCTGCCTGCAAATAAGTCGGGAAATTAATTAGTTGAACACGTGTTTCCAATAAACAACCAAATTTTTGGTTTGTAGAACGAATCAAATGCCGGAAAATATCATGTTTCCATGATTGATTAAAACCCCGGGTAATCCAAGATAAAAATCGACATAACCACTAGTGTCTCCGAAAGGAGACATGTGATGATTTCCTGGCAGTAGCGTGTTTAGAGAGTTTCCGAGAGGCGGCAATGGCGGTTTGGTCTGGATTTTTTCCTTTGGGTTTAACAAGGTAACGAGAGGCTCCAACATTATCAAGAATGGCAGTGGCTTGAGAATCTGTAGTATCACTTATTTGACCTTCTTCTAAGTCATCTTCATTTTCATCTCCGAGAAAAAAGAACCGAGAGGGTGAAAAAGAAGTAGAGGCCGAGGCAAGAGGTGGAGGTGGTGGTGGAGAAGAAGATGAGAGACCATGTCTAGCAACCATTGACCATTCGGAATGAGAAAGCACAGCTTGAGCAGCGGTTTTTGATGCCGTTACATTCGAAACCGTTGCAGCCACAGGTGCTGAGATGTCAACTGTCGTAGAAACCGAGGAACTATCGAGAGGAGGTAAGGATTCCATGGCTGGGTCCATAAGTGAGACTGTAGCCGGAGAGATAGTGGTTGTGTTGGCAGGAAGTGGCTGAACGGGAATGGTGGAGGAGGGAAGTGCTGAAGCAGCCAAAGCGTTGATGTCTCCAATTGCATTAACACTAGAAGAGTCATGACCTGCCACATGAAGAACAGAAGCTTCGTTAGTAATAGTTGATTCATGAATTGGCAGAGAATGAGTTAGAGAATTGGAAGTGTGAGCAATGGTATTGGTCATAGTAGCTGAGGTTGGTGTCATGATTGACGGTGCTGTTGTAAAGATCGGCAATGTTTGTGTGACAACCACCGTAGGAGAAATGGAAGTGGGCGTAGAGTCAACTATTGAAGTCGTAGCTTGCTTCTTCTTACAATTCATGTGCTTGTGTCCCCAGGAACTACAAAGGGAACATTTGGAGGGTAACCAAGGGTAGGTGACAAGCACCGGAGTCTCTTCATTCTCCAGATTAATAGAGTGGACCTGTTCCTTATCAAGATTAACTACCACTAGAACTCCAGCAACATCAAGTCGCATACACTTTTCGGTGGTTGGATGAAGCTTTTGAGCAACACCAACAATATCACCGAGAAAGTGTAATCCGGCATGGGAGAAGAGATATTCTGGGACGTTACGAAAATCAACCCAGAGAGGCATTGAGGATAGATCCAGTTCTACTGCTGCCTTAGATGGGCTCCAATCCTGCACAACAAGAAGAATATCTGAGATATGCCAATAACGTTTACGAGTAATTAGAGACCGTGTTTCCGCAGAATTAATCTTAAAAGGAACAGAGTCATCATGTAAAATTTGGACATCAATCTTGGCTCCTTTTCCATCCCGATTCCATAGACGATTAACTGTCGCGTGTATCTTTCCTATATGCGGAACCAGACCAATGAAGTGACCAATCAAAAAATTTGCCCACAGTGGCTGTGGGTTATCGAGCAGGTGTTGAGGGACCGTAGTGGAAGCAACTCCATTAGAGAAGAGAAATGGAGCTTGATCACCACCATGAGTGAATGTTGAAGACGAGACAACGTTCGACCAAGAGATTAAAGGGACGGCAGGAGAAGGAGAGGTGGAAGTCACGGTGCTGGAGGTCAAGACAGGGGCAGAAGTCGCAACGTCGGAGGTTGAGTCAGTGACCAAGTCCGCCGTGACCGGCATGGCCGGCGGTAAAGAATTGACGTGAGAAGCAAGCTAATTATGGAAAGAGAGGCAACCCTAAATCACCCTCAAAGTCGCTGAAATTCACTTTGTTATCATTTTTACTCTTTTTTGTATACGATGAATGACTTGTTACTAGACCAGAGTTCGAACCTAGTTCGTCACAGAACAAGTGCATTTTTTTATTTATGGAGTTTAGACAACTGGGCCAGCCAGTTTTGGCCCAGATATTAATGTGACAAAAAAAGAGTGACTTGTTATATATTATGTTATTTAAAATATATTGAGTTATACATATAGGATTATTAAAATTTAAATGATAACATATGCATGAAAAGTGTAGTTTTTAATATATATATATATATTTCTTACTTGTTTTGAACAGTATTCTAAAGACACGTCTTACGAAGAGAACCATAATCTTTCCTAGGAACAGCTTCTACGGCGATAGATAAGGGTCAGCTTTATTTGGCATCTATGCCCCCTGCCCTCCAAACAGTATGGGAGCCTTTCAGCTCGTACTGCTCACACTCCTAGATCTTCACGGCACCTCCTCCACCATAGTGTGAGCTGCTCCTAGCGGAGAAAAGCAAGGCCTACTTCGAAATTAGCTTTCAACAACGGTCAACAACACTACGAAAAAAGTCAACAATGGTTGCCCACTAATCTGATCATAGGTGAAATCCAATCCCTTTGCTTTGCGCCAGGCTTTGAAACCATATCCATTTCATAAGTGGATTGGGGAATCTCAATCTCAAAGGTCTTCGCTCGGTTCCATAGTTCTAGGTGCTATTTTCTCTACCAGTCTCTCTCTGAAAAACTTTGCGTATACCAATTGCTTGGATGGATGCATTTAAAAGCCTGGAGATGACTTGCATAAAACCTGCTTTCTAGGTTTTTCTTGTGTCTCCGTACCAAATGTTCCATTTATTGATTGATGGGCGAACGACGGGAATTGTACCCGCGCATGGTGGATTACAATCCACTGCCTTAATCCACTTGGCTACATCTGCCCCTACCCTATTTCATTTTCTTCTTCCTTGCCCTTCTTTCTTAGAAAGCACTCACTAAGTTACTTACGGAATCAAGCTTGAACCACTCCGGGAAACATTTGGATATTATGCGATCGGACTTTTAGGGCATGAGCTACTCTCGAGTAATAAATCCCTCTAAGAGATTCAACGGCATGTCGTTGTTCTTGGAAAAGAATAAATAGGGGTTCCATAGCTGATTCTTTGCCATCTACAGTAAGAGGACTCCGACAGGTTCTTATTCCAGCCAGAAAGACAGAAGGTCAACGGCTCGGGTTGGCCAACCCATTTCTCGAGTAAGCTTCGTAGAACTGCGGGATGCTAGACAAAGTGAAATATATTACTAGTAATAGTAGTAGTGCACGATTGGATATATATATATATATATACTATGTAATTATTCATTTTTATACAAATATATAGTCAAACAAATCTGAAAGGTATATAATTATTATTAAAGAAAAATAATGGTGGAAATCTAAGTTATATATATATATCAAAACAATGAATTGAATAAATAAAAATAGTGCAAAAACTGTGGTATTGCTATATAAGTCTCAAATTTTTTTCTTATAATAAATTTAAGATTTTTAATATATGATGTGTGATGTGGGAACCGAAATTCGCACGTCTGATCTCTGTTAGTTAAGCAAAATAAGAGCGGGCTCTAATTTTCTAGAGATCCCGAATTTTTGGGAGTCAAGCGTTAACAAGATCAGAATACCCAAAACAAAAAACTACAGTACGGATTTAAGAATATGAAAAAGATGGCGAAAGAGGTTTCTTATACCGATCATATGAGCATGTTACAATCAGATGATAGTCTCGACCACAGGAACTGTCATCGAGTATCCTAGATCTAACAACGGAAACTGATAACCTAATTGAGTTGTAGCTCGCTATGAACGAAAAAATAGTCTTAAGTCCTATGTATTTCAGTGTGGAGAGTTAAATGTGTCATGCCCCCTTCTCTTCATCTCTATGATATAGGCCTCAGGATTGCATCATCTTCCTTTCTCCCCTTCTGTTCCTCCATAGAAATCTTCCTTTTCTAGTTTATTCATATGTGGAAATCTTCTTTTTCTGGATTTCTTTCATTTCTTCTTAGCTTGCAGGACAAATTTTGACCGCTATTGTGCGTGAGGTCGATTCTCGGCTAGAGTCGTAAGTGGGTCGTCAACGTGTTTTAGGCCTTGGGTCGTTTTACGTTTTAGGCGATTTTTACGATTCTCGTCGGAGAACCGACCTTTCGTACGATGATATGATCGATACTCTTCGGGAAGTTTATACCGATCGTATGAGTAAGATAACATCGACACTGATTTAGTCGTTCATCATTTTATACGATCGGTAAATACGAGCGCGTCCTTATGACCGTTCCGAAGAATGAAGATTTTAATCATATAGTTAAGATAATCATTGGTGTTTTAGCAAACCCTTATTTTTATATACGATTAACTCCATACGAGAAGATTTTGCGATTTCTTCCTCAACTCATAAAAAAATAATCTTATAGCCAAGGCAATCTTGGTGTTCGGGAAAACTGAAACCGTTTATACGATTATTTCGAGACTTATGCGAGTCTTACAATTTTTATTGCAGAATTCCAATGGAAACATGTAACGATATGAAACAAGAGACGAGAGATCCGTGACAAAATCAGCTCGCAAGATGGCGAGCTGAACATATGTTGTTCAGCGTATGTGGTCTCGCTTTTCCGTAAACGTATCCGTCGAGGTCTTTTGTATTCCTCGGACATTGATACTGATTACGTTCATCTTGATTCTGATATTGTATGTAAGCGGATTGTCTTTCCTCATCAAAATCTTAGTGATAGGAAAACCCGGTGGGAAAAAACCTTCTCGACTAAGGAAAAAAGAGTGCAGAGATAATCGCTTAGCGATTCTATGATTGTTACTTGATTCATCCAAAACATATCTTCTATGGCCTTTGATATCACTCAGTTTTAATTTTTTACAGTGGGTATTTATATTTGCTATTTGGTATTATTCTACTGTTTTCCTTGTATTTTTGGCATATTTTAAGGTTTTTAGGTGTTCGGGTCGCTCTGGACCAAAAAGATGGATTTGTGCAAAAAATGGATGCAAATTGGCATATGCATATGCAGAATCCGGCAGATAGCCACGTGAGTTAGCTTTCATATGGAAGTGGTTTGAGGTCAATCCATTGGAGCAACCAGAAGTTATGGCAGTTTAACTGAAGATTGGTCAAGCTGTCTCGCAGAGAAGCACATGCAAAAACTTACGTAAAAAGAGATCGATCGATCCCTGCACCCGAGAATCGCTAAAAATCATCCAAAATTACAATTATGCCCTCAAGACTCATCAAGACTTTTCCTTATTGGTTTTAGTGTATTTTCCCTTATTTTTAGAACTATAAAAGCCCTAAGCTTGATGTTATTTTCATCAATCACTTTTTTTATTTCCCATAGCTTTTACATAGAGACGAATCTCATCCTTGTGGTCTTAGAGAAGATTTCTAAACTCTGTCTTCCATTTATACAATTTGGTCTTTAAATTCTGCAATGTTTACTCTTTCTATGTTTTCTATCTTTGTTGTCATTTCTGAGTAGTTTACTTGTTAGGTTTTAGGGTTTCCCAAGAAAGCCAGGTTAATCGTTATGGTTTGATAGAATGGATTGAAATTATTAGGTTCTCAGTCTAGATTTGTTACCAATGTATGAATTAAAACCCACGCATTCTTTGCCAACATGAATGCCATTCGCCCTAACCCACCTCCTAAGAAAGAATTCACCATACCTCACCAACTCTTCACTTTGGTTAGGCATAACCAATTCCATGGGTTAGCTTCTGAACATCACATGGATCATATCGACAGCTTTGAAGATATCTGCAGCACTATTCTACTCAATAGAGTTTCAAATGACTACGACTACTTATACTGCACCTTGTTTACCCACTCTCTAGTTGATAAGACACTCAGATGGTTAAAGTCTCTTCCAGTAAACTCTATTCAGACTTGCGATGAATGTAGATCCAAATTTCTCATCCACTTCTACACCACCAACAGGACCAGTTCTCTGCGAAATATGATCTCTCAGTTTCAGCAAGGTCTTGTAGAATCCTTCTATGAATCATGGGGGAGATTCAATGAGTACCTTCGTGATTGTCCTCACCATGGGTTCTCTGAGTTGAATATGCTCAACATCTTTTACAGGGGTGTAGACCATCAGTATCGACTCTCTTTGGATGCTGCTAGCAATGGTAATTTCATGACCAAATTTGTTGGCGATACCTATCAACTTATAGAGAACCTAGCTGCAAGAAACAATAACCATTGCCCATATTATGATAGGAGGATGAAGGTAATTACTTATGAGAACTCTGAAATTTCAGAATTGAAAGGAAAAGTTTTAGAAATGAAAGGACTGCTCACTCAGCTTCTCAAGAATCTAAACCGTAAACATATGAGTGATATTACTCGGTTTTAATGCATAATAGTGGGCATTTATATTCTCTATTCTGCATTATTCTGAGTGTTTTCTTTGCATATTTGGTAGAATTTCAGGATTCTAGGTGTTCGGGTGGTGTTGGAGCAAAAAGATGCATTTCAGAAGATTTCAGGAGTTCAGAATAATGAGCATAGAAAAGAAAGTAATGCACAATCGGGTAGCACATGTGCCCGATCGGGCATTTGTCCCTGGAAAATTCAGAAGTTTTGGATCGATCGGGCAAGAGAAAGATGGTCGCGCAATATCATAAGCTTCCCGATCGGGCAACCATGTGCTCGATCGGGCACTTCCCCCGAGAAGAATATGAATATTTCCAATTTTGCAATCAAGTCCTCAAGTTTATCCCATTTTTCCTATTTCTATTATTTTACCTTTTTAGCCTATAAATACATTATGTTTTAGGTTTTTAGAATTAAGCTTTATTTTGATTTCTGAGAGAATTACTGAGGGAGAGGAGATTCAACCTTGTATTTGGAGAAGATTTTTGAACCCTTTTATAATATCTCTATTTGTTGTATTATGTGGTCTTCAAAGATGTTGATTTTTGATTGCTTGTCAATGTCTGAGTAGTTCACTAGTTAGGTTTTAGGGTTTCCCAGAGAAATCATNTTAGGTTTTAGGGTTTCCCAGAGAAATCATGGTTTGATTGTTAGATTTATCATAAGAGGATAACAATTGTTAGGTTCTTAGTCTAGACTTGTTATTAATGCATGAATTAGAGTAGCTAACTAGTTCATTGAAATTAGATTGATAAAAGCACAAAGATTTGGTTTAGAGATCTGACTTAGTCTAGATGAATAAGTGATTTTGCTTGCGAGATTATTGTCTTGATTGCTTATGAACAATTGAATATGAACTGTATTGTATGATCTATTATTTAAAAGACGACAAGATTTTGTCTCTGATAATTTGAGCATAGGGTTTAATACTCCGAGAGGAGATTATTCCATCTTTTTCTTTCATGTTGAGAACTATTTTCAAAGAAAATCCTTGAATGATATATTGACTTTCAATCCTGATTACATGTAGTTACCCTGATGCCTGACGCTTTTATTTCATAGTTTTAAACCGTTTTAATTTACTGTTTTGATCAAAATCAATCTTATTATTCTGCTTTAGCTTGATTTGAAACTGAAACTGAATAGTGTACTTTTTGGTCTATGTGGATTTGATACCCTATATTTTGCTACATTGAACTGTTCTCTGCAGTAATAGTTTTAGGATTAAATTCTAGACCTATCAGAATTTTGCTTTACTGAAAGTGCAGAAGCAACTTGTTTTTATTTCCAAGACCAAGTGTACCCACCTCAACAGCAGTCTTTTGTGCAGAACCCAAACTCAGGCGGCTTTCAACAGCCATCTTAACCTATATTTCAACAAGCACTTCCACCATAAGTTCAACAAGAGAACAAGATGGAAGCCATGTTCCAAAACATACCTGGAAGGTCAACAACAAACTGAAAGGAACCTAAATGTCAAGATGGATATTATGTACTATGATTTGACCCAAATATTCGAAGCATTTTCTACTCATGTCAAGCATTTGGATACTCAAGTATCTCAGACTTCAGAAGCTGTAAGGAGATAAACTGGTGTTCTCCCCGGGAAATTTAAAGACAATCCAAAGAGTTACTGAAAGTCAATAACCTCGGGTTTGGTTGCAAAAGTTGATGAATATGCAGAAAACGCAGATCTGAAAAAGTTTGAAAAAGATGCAAAAGAAGAGATCGATCGATCCCTTGACACGGAAAAATCCAGACTTGTCAGATTGATCGATTCTTGCACTTGGATCGATCGATCCAGCTAAAACAGGAAGCTCCAGAGAAAGCGATTGATCGATCCAGAACTCGAAAAATTCAGAGATCGATCGATCCTTCCTCCCAATTGCAGGAATTTCAAGACGAGTTTATAAATCAAAGATTCCTTACCCGGTTGAGCCCAAAAAATCCAGAACTGACCTTGAGGATAATGAGATGATAGGTAAGCCACCAAATCAACTAAGAAGACTTCTAAAGATGCAAGATCCTGGAGAATTTGTAGTTTCTTGTTTGATCAATGATGTGGAATTCAAGGACTCGCTCTGCGATACAGGTGCTAATGTGAGTGTCATGTCAAAAGTTGTTGCGGAGAAATTGGGAATCTCAGGTATTAAACCATCTAAGACGCCCTTTCAGATTGCTGATGATTCCACTATAACATCTACTGGAATCATATCTGATCTGCTAGTACAAGTTGGAGGATGTCTAGTTCATGTTGATTTCCATATCTTGGAGATGAATGGGGACTCGGATATGCCACTAGTTCTAGGTAGACCTTTCCTAGCATCTGTAGGAGCTGTAATTGATATGCCTAATCAGTGTATCTCCCTAACCAAAGTGAAGAAATGGTAGCAGCCCATCTTAAAGAACCGTCTAGAATCACAATGGTTAAGGAGGTCAAGATGAAGCATGAATCTCATATAGAATCTAGTGCTAAGAGTGTAGCTAATGAAGTCATAGTTGGAGTTTCTCATGTTCCAAAAAAGAACACAATTCCAAAGATAGATGCAAAGGTGAAACCAAAGAAGATCAAGAGGGATCCTCAAGTTACTTTGATTCCTCAGGAAGTGGTTGGAGATTCAATCGAGTATAAGGTGAAGAGCAAAGGTACTTCAAGGAATTCTCAAAGGTTAAAGACAAGGGAATTGATGTGGCAAAGGATGTGATGAGCCAATTTCTGAAGCTGAAGATTTCAGATTATGGTGATTATTGTAGGGAATCTCTTGATGTTGATCTAGCTCCGGCTAAGGAGGTAAGTTCGTCAAGCTATTGACGTTAAAGAAGCGCTGAGTGGGAGGCAACCCACTGTTTTGGTGTTTTAGTTTAGTTGTTATTGTCTTTGGGTCAGTCTAGGTCTTAGACTACTAATTTGCTAATTTTTAGTTGTGAGTTCAAAGTGTTTCAGGTGAGTTCCGAATGAAGAAAAAAATTGGTTGTATGCAGAGATCGATCGATCCGTCTATGGATCTATCGATCCATCGGTTTTCAGAACTGCAGAGAATTAGATCGATCGGTTCGTCTATGGATCGATTCATCCGTTTTTTATTCAGATACTAGTCGATCTCCTTCTCAGGTAAGTACCGAAACTCTCTTTGAACTAATGATTTTTGTCATTTATCTTTTAGTATGGTCTTATTTCTTCTCTTGGATTTATTTTCACACCGGGACGGTGTGAAGTAAGTTTAGGGGAGGGTTTATAGCTACTAACTGTGTTTTGTGTCATTTTGGATGTTTCATCATTTTGGTGAAAATTTTCAATATTTTCCATCTTTTATTTAGTCGAGTATAGTCGAGTCGAAGGAACAAGGACCAGAATCTATGATTATTATTAGCATAGTGTGATTTTAGTATTGATTTCTATCTAATTACTGACTTAGATTAACTGTTGCATTTAGGATTGGAATCCCATTGATTAATTGATATGTTTTTAAAAGTTCTGGTCTTTTGGATTGTTGATGATTTGATGCTAGCTTTAATGGGATATAACTTAACATTGATCTTAATTTCTCTTGCTTATGGTGTTGGTTATAATTTGAAAAGCTAGGTACTTTGCTCTTCAGTTCGCTATAAAACCGACAAGTTCTTTCAGTATGATCTGGATCCTTTCTCTCCCTCCCTTCAGAAAAGAAAAAAAAAACGGTAAAAGAAAAAGGATTGAAAGCATGATCTAGAAATCTGTATACAATCCCAGAAAAACCGTCTGATAAAAAAAGAACATAAAAAGCGCATAAATGCGAAGAAAAAAAGCAGAAAAAAGAAAAGAGAAGTGAGAAAGGGGGAAAGGGGGTTAGGACCAGAAGTCGATTGATGCTTTGTTTGGTGTGTGTGGATGCTAACACACACAATGAATTTTAAGTGATTAACTTAATGAGGAATTCGTCGTTCTTGTCAAAATTAGAAAGAAATTGCAACAAAAACTCATATCGGAAAGATAGAAAGAATAGTATGTTCTTTTTATTGATTTCAGTGAATGTTTCATACAAAGAAAAACAAGTCGATTTTCTAATTCTAGTTCTAAGTGAAAAAGATCATAATGCCTTATTTCTCTCTCTCTTCTTGCTTTATATCCCCCTCCACCTAGTTCGGGTTATTCCGATCTTCTCGGGTTGTTGGGATTGCAATCTCAGTGCTTTTCCCTTATCTTGGAACTTCCATGACCTAGTCTTTGTTTGTTCAACTTGCGCTCACTTTCTGCCCAGGTCGTCTACGGCTTGAGTATCCGATCACTTGTGCTCCATGCCTAGGTAGAAGTCTACTGGGTGAGTTCTTTTGCATCTTGACACACGCTGATCTATTATTTAGGAGGGGGTTTCGACACCAACAGATTAGCCCCCGGGTCTCCCTACGAGCTTAGCGAGTTGGGTGACCTTCGAAAATTGGTGGAAATTCACCTCGTAACCTTCTTTTTCACACTAATCTTCATTCGTCATTTTTTTTAAATGTGCATGTGTTTTTATATGATAATCGCATGTGCATTTGAATCCTTCGTGGTGGACTAGATAATTCCATTTCCCCCCCAAAGATTTAGCATTAGTTGAGACGATTTGTTATGATTTGGATTGAGGAAATCTCAACAGTCTCGTGATTATCCTTATCCTTTCACGCGGCGCGTCTTGATATTTTCGAATTTCAAAAGTGCTATGATTACACCTACAAAAGGTGGTTTTTCACACTTCGAGGCAGTTACTGCCACTCTCCTCTCTCTCCTCAAGCGCTTCGAACCGTCTCCCACTATTCATTCAATTGTCCATTCTTTCTCTCTCTTTATGCAACTTAAGGTATTGTTATTCAACTCCTCATTTCTCTTTAATTTTTGCTAGGGTTCGCCATTTTCCCCCTTTTAATTCGTTTTCTTCTCTTTTGATCTGTCTTGGAATTCTCCTGGATTTTTGTCCCCTTTCAACTTTCTTTCTTCCAATTTCTTTTCCCCCTCGGTCCTTTGCCATGTCGAGACAACTGGCGCTTCGCTCTCAGAGCAGAAGCTCATCGTCGCATCCTGTGGCGAGTGCGAGTGTTGGAACTCCCATTATTTCTGGCATGAAGTCCAGAGCGTCTACGGCTCTGCAGATAATGGCTTTTTCTTCTTCTCGCTCATCTCTTACATTCGTGAGAACGCTCTGGGAGCAGTTCGATCTCCTGTCTGGTGTCAGGTTCTTAATCTCTGATCCGAGCTAGTTTCCGGATAATCCCCCGTTGGGGTTTGTTATTGTCTACAAAATATTTTTCAAAACTTACGGGTTGCGTTTCCCAGTTCACGAGTTGTTGGTTCGGTATCTGTGTCGCTGGGGTATGGCTCTGAGCAAGTTGATGCCCAAAGGGGTCCGACATGCGATATTTATGATGATTCAGGCGAGAGAGAACGACTTTGAACTGAGTTGTGATATGCTCGAGGCTGCTACGTATGCTAAAAGGGGAATGAAGGGCAGCCTCTGGTACCTAGCCAACAAACCAAATCGAGGGTTTACGACCGGCCAAGCCCCCAAGGATGAAACGGAATGGGAACAGTTTTATTTTTTTCTTGAAACCAACCACCTTTCTTTCGGGACTAAGAGTCCCAGTGATTTACATTCTCGGTGGACCAGAGAGATTGGTGTGAATCCCTTCTTCTTTTTCCTTGAAATTGAATCTTACGCCCTTTTCCTTGTTTGATGAATTTGCACTTTCTGGGTGTATTTATTTTTCTTATGTTGGTTGATTTTTGGGCGTTTTTTGGCTAATCAGGTTCCTTTTTCTTTCTTATTTTGGTATTTTCCAGTCCCGCATCTGACTCAGGTCAAGGATCCATCTACTGAATACCTGAAAATTTGGAAGCTCCTTGGGAAGAATCTTCTGAACAATTGGAATACATTTGACGGGGAGAGAGTATCTCGCAATTGGCTGCCGCTGGATCCGCTATCAGAAACGTCCTCAAGTAAGTACTTTTCTTAGGTTTTATTTAGGTATATCTGGGACGCATAATGTTTGATACGTGGTTTGCTGCAGGTGCTCCGTCTCAGTGTCCATCCGTCTCTATGAAGAATCCAATTCCATATCGCAAAGCTCGCAGGTTAAAAAGCTCTCAAGGGGCTCCTAGCTCGGTTCAGTTTAGTGCTTCTCAAGAGACCAAGACCCCTAAAGATCAGGCTCACATGGATGTAGATCCCATTGATATCTCTGACTCATCCTGCGGCAATCAGCATCGGGACGTTGTAGAATGGAAGGCACTTGTCAGTGGATTTGGATACAAACCTAGTTAGAGCGGCTATGCCCTCGGTCAGTCTCTGTACTTCTCTATTGTTTTTCGGCAATGGCATTCTCAATAGTGCGTTGATTTGTTTCGGGTTAGCTTCGATCCCCCTTCTTTTCACCAGGTAGCCGAGGAATTCCCCTGAGGTTACTGCGAACGTGCACTTGGCTGGGTTCTGCTTCATCCCATAGGTATTTAGTATTTGGAAATAGGTGCGCAGGTCACCCACGTGAGTGTCCTCGTTGGAGGATTTGACGAGCATATCGTCTATATAGACTTCCATCGTTTTCCTCAGCTGTTCCGAGAACATTTTGTTGACTAAGCGTTGGTAGGTTGCGCCTAAATTCTTTAAGCCGAAAGGCATTACTTTGTAACAATAGATTCCTCTGTCCATAGTGAAAGCGGTTTTTTCCCTATCGTTTGGGTGCATGAGTATCTGGTTGTAGCCCGAGAAGGCGTCCATGAATGAGAGCAGTTTGTAGCCAGATGTGGCTTTGACGAGCTGATCTATGTTTGGCAACAGGAAACTATCCTTGGGACATGCTTTGTTCAGGTCGGCGAAGTCTATGCAAACTCTCCATTTTCCATTCTTTTTCTTCACCACTACGGGGTTAGCCAGCCATTCCAGATATTTCACCTCTGTGATTGAGCCTGCTCATAACAACTTTTCTACCTCGTCTCTGACTGCTTAAGCCCGCTTGGCCCCTAATTTGTGCTTTTCTGTTTAATCGGCTTGTAGATCGGATCCGCGTTTAGCTCGTGAAACATAATGTCCAAGCTTATTCTTGGCATGTCTGTCATGTTCCACGCGAAGGTGTGCTTATTCTCTTTGAGGAAGGAGATCAGCTCCTCTTTCAAGTCTTTTTGAACTTTCGACCTTATGCTGACGCAGCACTCCGGATGTCCTAGGTATATGCAGTATTGTGTCACCTCGTCAAGTTTGGGTTCCTTGTATGTCGGCTCCGCAGGTGGGGTGGGTTCCCCAATCTGTAGTTGCTATAAGGACTTTTCTCTGAGTTTGAGTTCGGCTAGGTAGCAAGCTCAGATTGATCTTTGATTTCCTCTGATCGTTTTGATTCCTTCCTTAGTTAGGAATTTAACACATTGGTGGTACGTAGATGAGACAGCCTTCATTGTGTTTATCCATGGTGTCCCCAGGATTGCATTTTATATTGCTGGTTTGTCGATTACTGTGAATTTGATCATCCTCGATACCCGAGCTGCGTGCATTAATAGTCTGATAGTTCCGATTGTCATGGATGTTTTGCTGGTGAAGTTGGTTAGTAGCGCAGGTGGTCCTTCGATTCGCGAGGGGTCTATATCCATTTTCGCTAAAGTCTCTCTGAAGATCAAATATACCGAACTCCTCGTATCTATGAGCACTCTTGCAATTTCGTACTCTTAAAGGATTAATTCGATGACTAGCGGATCGGCATGAGGGACATCGAGTCATGATGTGCCCGTTTCGTCAAAAGTTATAGGTTCGCCTGTCTCCAAGGGCTTGATTTGCCATTTCTCACACGATGCCGCCCTACACCCATATGCTTTGATTTCAGTTATCGAGTTTAGGCCAAACTGGTGGTTCCCCATGATCATATTAATTCGCTTTTTGAATGGTGGGGTTGACGCCATTTGAGGTAGTTCTTCTCGGTCTCGTTTCGAGGGTTGGCCTCTTCGGCCTGGTCTTCCGCCCCTTACTTGAGGCTGGTTGCCTTCACCTTGCTGGGCTCCACCAATTCTCCAGAATGGTATTTGCTGAAGAGGAAAGACTTGAAGCTCATGCATTCTTCAGTGGAATGCCCATCATGGTTGTGGTATTTGCAATGCTTTTTGACGCCTCCTTGCTCCTCAGGTCGTTTCCACTAATTCCAAGGTCCACTATTGGGTTTTCCTGCAAAAAGTGTTTGATTACATACCAGGGGGTTTCGCCTCGGGGTGGTGACTTGAGTCACCTGACCCTTTTCTCTGGTTTGCTTCCGCATTTCAATTAGATCATCTTCTATCCGTTCGAACACCTTTCCTCTATGGAGTGCATCATCGATCGTCGCTGGCGGGTTCAGTATTAGGTCTTTTCTTAATTTGGATTCTCCCTATAATGCATTTTTGAGGGCGGCGATCGTGGTGTTATCGGTGACGACTACTCGTGATATCACTTCTTTGAATCTGTTGATGAATTGTCGGAGGGGCTCGTTTAGACCCTGGGTCATGCTCCACATATCTGCGTCTGAGATGTCCCTCTTGATGTACACTGAGTAGTGCTTTAAGAACATCAGGCTCATCTGGTTGAAACTCTGGATCGATCCTTCGGGAAGCCATGAGAACCAGGTGAGTGTTGGTTCCTGTCGGTGTTCGCTGAATAGCTGGCAGTACCCTGCGTCCTTTTCTTTTTCATCGAATTGCGCTCGTCCGACTGCGATTCTGAAGGCGGGCATGTACACACTGGGATCCGTCTTTTCTTCATAGAAAGGGATTTTTATTATTCTGGGGTTTCGTATGTGTGCGGCATACGGGCTCCAGAGTGTTTCTTCCATTAGCTCTGGCGCCGAGCTTATGGCCTGATGAATTTTAGAGTTCATATGTCGGACGGCCTGTTGTAAGGAATCTTTCATCTCCTGGATCTCCTTGATCGATCGATGAGTTCGCTTATCGGCACGAGAAGGTGGGATACAAGAGTCATCCTCGTATGCGTCTGATTCTCCCCTGGATTCCTCAAATAGGTCGGTTTTGTCTCTCTCGTCTTCTGAAGCCTCAGGGCTCGGGGTACGATTCGGCTGCTCGGTCTTGCCATTGGTTTGGTCATCTCTCTGGTCGGATTATTCTCCCTCGGGGTTTCCATTGGGTGGGGTCTTCATTGTATCAGCGCGGCATTCTTGTGTCTTGACTGAGCGCGGGGTTGGAGTAAAGCGTAGCCTCCTTGAGTGTTATCCCGAGATGGGGTATTGTTGTGCGGAAGTCCTGGTGAAGCGGTGTCGTGAAGATCTTGCTCGGTCTAACCGTTTGGTCATCGCTTTTGTTTGGTCCGCGGACTCCTTTGCCATCTGGTCGAACCTGTCTAGCAGGGATCTGTTTAGGGCGTATTGTGTCTCCAGCTTCTCGGACATGGATTGTACGGATTGGAGGAGTGTTTGGATCGTGCTAGCATATCCATCAGATGGTGTGGATGTGTTTTCTGTCATGGCGGAGTTGGATTTGGCTGCGTTTTTCTTTCTTGCGTTAAAGAACTATTATCTCCCCCACAGACGGCGCCAATTTGTGGATGCTAAAACCCACAATGAATTTTAAGTGATTATATTAATGAGGAATTCGTCGTTCTTGTCGAAATTAGAAAGAAATTGCAACACAAACTCATATCGAAAAGATAGAAAGAATAATATGTTCTTTTTATTGATTTTAGTGAATGTTTCATACAAAGAAAAACAAGTCGATTTTCTAATTCTATTTCTAAGTGAAAAAGATCATAATGCCTCATTTCTCTCTCTTCTTGCTTTATATCCCCCTCCGCCTAGTTCGGGTTGTTCCGATCTTCTCGGGTTGTTGGGATTTCGATCTCAGTGCTTTCCCCTTATCTCGGAACTTCCATGACCTAGTCTTCGTTTGTTCAACTTGCGCTCACTTTCTGATAGTCTTAGAATTTAATCCTAAATTAGTACTGCAGAGAACAGTTCAAAGTAGCACAGTAAAGGGTATCGAATCCATAGAGACCATAATGCACGTTCAGTTCAAAACTCGAATATGGTAAAGCGAGAATAAAAGTTTGATTTTCGAATTCAAAACAGTAATTAAAAACGGTTTAAAACTTATAATAATAAAACGCTAGG
>OVBE01002244.1:1046-31574 GCA_900406425.1 Iberis pinnata | reverse complement strand
CGGTTGTATCCTGGGATTCTGAATTGCGGTAAACCGTCTTACTACGGGCAATTTAAACAATTAAGGACAGAGTTTTTACTCGACTCCGTTGGTTTTAAGATTCAAACGTTTCAAATTCGGTTTTAACAAAATCCGGTTTTAACGGTCCCTACACAACTTTCCTCTTAGGAGCTTTCAATCGTCTTAAGAGCTTATATCTGATCATGATCAAAATCTTGATAATTATCTATGTTAAGTCCTTCTTTCACTATCTTCTCATTATAAGTTGATCGAGGATGTTCCCAAATTCGTCATAGTCCTTCCAAAAGTTATTCCTTGCATTTCTTTGATTTATAATTAGTGAAATATTTGATCTTTTTATCTTGTTGATTCCTACGCTTCCTCATCCAAATGTTACACCTTCACATTTTATATTTTTATAGGTTTTTTGGATTTGTTTTTTTATTTAAAAAGAGCATGACAATTAAAGAAAGACAATGGTTTACATCATGAATTTTTATTTAAAATATTTTGTTTGTGCATCGAACCAACTCTTTAGTTTTTTTTTTTTGTGCACCAAATGTTTCATTCATCAAATTAGTTTGATACAAGCTTTCTAAGAGCTGATTTTGCCAAAGAGTTGGTTTTCTCGTTTAAAGAACGAGGGATTGCCATAAAGGATACAAATTCAAAATAGGGAATTGTGGCGATAATGTATGCAACTATGGCATACAATTCCGAGAAAGGCCTACTTCCATTGATTGCATTAATTAGTTGAGTTGAGTCCGCAACAAACGTAATCCTCCGGAATTCTTTGTCACGTGCTTGCCAAACTGCTTCCCGCAAGGATAAAGCTTCGGCAACTAGAGCTGAAGCAATGAAAGGTCTTGTCATCGAATGTGAGCTTTTGCAGATTGCATTGTCTTCAAAAATCCAGGCCAGGCCTGCTAGTTGTAGACTTGAAGACCAGGCAACATCGGAAAAACTAATGAGGCGGGCATGAAGGGCATGTTGCATCGTTGGTTTGGCTAGAGAGATGCCCGGAAATTGTGCTGCTTGCCATTCCTTAGCGTCACCTATAGCTTTAGCAATAACTTCTTCCACCGTAAAGATTCTTTTCTGGAAAACTCTATAATTCCTAGCAATCCAAAGTGTCCATATTATCCAAGCAGCCAAAGCCTTACCGTTTAATCATGTTGGTGGTAGGCAGAGAGATGCTTTTATTCTGATCCAAAATATCAAGAAGGGCTCCGGCAATCCAGGTCGAATCTGGTGGGAGAAGGGAGCAAAGCTCCATACCTGACAAGCAAAAGGGCAAGTCCAAAATAAGTGATCGATGGATTCTGTCAAATTACATACCAAACAGAGACCCTCGGTATTGAATCCTCTTTTTCCTAAATTATCTCCTGTTGGAATGGCTTTGTGCATCAGTTTCCAGAGAAAGATTTTTATTTTTCTGGGATTTTTAAACTCCAGATATCATCGGTCCAGTTTGAGTTCATGGGGAAACTCGGCTCTGTCCTTTCGGAAAGGGTTTCTAAAGCAGTATAATATCCCAACTTTGCACTGTAAACCCCCGATCTATCCTTTAGCCATATACGTTTGCCTTTTGATCCCTCTTTTCTTGGTTGGAGAAGTCTAATCTTATGTTCCAGGCTTGGTAAGACTTGTTGGATTTGAAGAGGATTCCAGTGTCGTTGGTCATTAAGGAGGACCGCGACCTTAAGGTTTTCTTGATTCCGAGGGATAGGGCCCATCGGGATGATCTTTTCTGTTAAGGATATCCACACATCCTTCCAAACCGATATTGATTTACCATCTCCTATAGCCCAACCCAAGTTCTTAGCTATTAGATCTCGTCCTTCAAGAATTCCTTGCCATCCGTGAGAGGATACGGTTTTGGAGTTGCAAGATAGGAATGTGGAGTTTAGGAAATATTTTCCTTTCAAAATGCGTCCCAAAAGTCCTTCGGGATTTTCCAAAAGGCGCCATGCCAATTTTCCCAAGAGTAAGATATTAAAAGCTTCGACTTCCCTAAAACCGAGACCTCCTTGTTTCTTATTCTTTGTAAGTGTTGACCAAGCAACCCACAAAATCTTTCTAACATTTTGGTTGGAATCCCACCAAAATCTTGTCGGTGCCGATTGGATTCGTGTACAAAGGGAGATAGGCATCTTGAAGCATGACATGGCAAAAGTCGGGATTGCGGCTAGGACACTTTTTGGCATATTTAGCCTTCTGGCTGTCGATAAGAATTTTGACGACCAACTCAAAGTTTTCTGTTTAATTCGATCCATAATGGAAGCGAATAATTATTTCTTTTTCCATCCGAAGAGCTCCAGAAGCCCCAAGTATTTTCCCATACCACCTTCCTTTGTGATTTTTAAAACACGTTTTATTCTCTCCTTTAGAGTGACATTTGCCTTCTGTAAGAAGATGATTGATGATTTCTGAACATTGATGAACTGGCCCGAAGCTTTTTCATACATGTTCAGAATATCTTTCAGAGAAGCCACACTTTTGGATGACGTGCTACAGAAAAACATAGTGTCGTCCGCAAAGAGGAGGTGGTTTAGTCTTGGGCTACCATTAACTACCCGATAGCCTTTTAAACGTCCAGAGTTCTCTGCATGCTTACAAAGTCCGGAGAGTAACTCACTACAGAGTATAAAGAGATACGACGATAGTGGGTCACCTTGTCGGATACCCCGAGATGGTTTAACAAAACCTTGGGCCGAGCCATTAAAGAGAAAAAAATACGTGACCAAGGATATGCATTCCATAATCCAACTTATCCATTGACTATGAAATCCGAACTTTATCAAGAGTTGCTTGATGAAAGACCATTCAAGACGGTCATAAGCTTTTGACATGTTCGTCTTTAGTGTCATTGCACATCTCTTTGTCGCCTCCGAAGTTTTCAAAGAGTGATGGACCTCAGGTGTGATAAGCACATTGTCCGAGATGGCTCTACCCGGGACAAAAGCCAATTGATTCTCGGAGATTAGGGTCGTCAAGAATGGTTGAAGTCTTCTAGTGAGAAGCTTCAAGATTATCTTGTAATAGACATTGCACAATGCTATTGGTCTATATTCCGACACCTTTCTTGGTCCATGGATCTTCGGTATGAGTCTAATGTGTGTTTCATTGATTTTTGGGGTAGCTCACTTGTCACAAAGAAATGTTGAATCTCCCTTACTATTTCCGGGCCCAAGGTATCCCAATTTGAATGAAAGAAATCCGCCAAAAACCGTCCGGTCTTGGGGCTTTATCGGCATGTATAGAGAAGCAAGCTTCTTTTGTTTCTATCGGGGATGGGTCACGTGTGAGCTGGTCATTTACCTCCAATGAGACTCTAGGGATAATTTCTTTTCCCATTACTTCATCTATGACCGTGGGTTGAGATGAGAAAATAGCCTTGAAATACTTGGAGATTACGTTTAAAATCTCTGGTTCTTTGTAGAAGGCTTCACCATGATTATCTTCAATAACCGAGATAATGTTCTTCGCTTTTCGACCTTTCGAAACAGCATGAAAATAGTTTGAGTTGCTATCTCCTAGAGAAAGCCATTGCATTCTACTTCGTTGTCGCCAAAACGCCTCTTCTTCTTCATATGCTACCTGTAGGTTTGTTTTAATACTTTTCAATTAAGGATTGGTCAATATATGTACGTGTATAAGCTTCCTCCAGCCTTTCCCAATCTTCTAAAATTCTTCTCATCTTTAGCGCATAATTATTTGTTGACCAAGAGACTATAGCTCCTCTGACTTTCGATATGCGGCCACTAACAGTCAACAGGTTGGGCTTGTTCCATTCCTCTTTTATGATTTTCTTAATCTCCTCATTATCTTTGAGCCTTTGATCAAAGCGGAACATAGTTTGTTTCTTTTTCCTCGAGATATCAAAGTGGGTGATAAGAGGCTTATGATCGGATCCTTCAAATCTAAGATATTCGCAACGAGCTAATGGAAATTGGTCGAACCATTCACCATTTGCAATCACCCGGTCTAGACGACATCGGACATTTTGTTTATTTCTCATCCTTTTCCAAGAGAGTGGATTGCCGGAATGACATATATCAAAAAGAGTTCTGGAGGACATAAATGTTCGAAAATCCGTGAATGAGCTTTCGGGCCGCCATGTGCCTCCTCTTTTTTCCTCATTACTTAGTATGTCGTTAAATTCTCCGGTGACAAGCCAAGCTCCTTGTCTTAAGGAAGATCTTTCTACCATTGACTCCCAATTTCTTCGTCTAAGCTTGATATCATTATTACCATACACAAAGGAGACATAGAAAGGGACTTTCTCATAACATAAATGGATTTCAATAAGATTGTCATTTGAGGAAATAACTCTCACATCAAGTTCCTCTCTCCATAAGAGAATGAGTCCTCCACCACCATGTCCATGTGGGGAAACTATTACATTATTTTTCAAATTTAAAAATTGCAGCTTTCGGAGAACAAAATCATCTCGACTTTTAGTCTCCGAGAGGAATATAAGATAAGGAGATTGTGTCGAAGCTATCTCCTTTAGACGACGAACTGTCTCGGTATTCCCCAACCCTTGACAGTTCCAAGCCAATATTTTTAAGGAAGAGGACCGGATGAATTTTGAAAATCCATCGGTTTAACCATTGTATCCTTGGAATTTCCTGGTTTGTCTAGTCCATTCCTCTTTTGTGCTTGGTTTCCAGGGGGGGTTAATTACTTGTCGTGTTGAGGCCGTATGGTCCAATGTAGACTTTCTTCGAGGTGAAGCATTCACAACTCGTCTTTTCCTTGCAGACAGGCCTGCCAACAAGTTTTGTGTTGGTTGGATTGTTCTCTTCCCCGGCGGTCGTCCCGGTTTCTTTTTTAGGGCATGTCTTGTCGGGGATATTTGAAGAAGGGAGTTATCCTCAATATTGTGTCCCAACCTTGCCAAGGCTGGTATTCTGTTCTGGGTCGGGGTGACCTGAAGTTCCTCAATCTGTTCAGTTTCCTTTAGTAATAGAGGGGGTTCTGGAAGTGGGACTCTGCTTGAGTTCGAATTTCTAGCCATTTTTCAGCTGTAGAGATGAGTGTTCCTTTTTCCTCCGCTTGTTGATATCGTAGTTTTCGGGCTGCACTTTCGGAGGGATCCGCCCAGTTAGTATATTGGACCATATACTCTCTTAATTCACCTAAAGCCTTCTCCATTGCCTCTCTGGGGATTTCAGCTTTATGTGTGGTGGTATTGATAGGTCTTTCCAATGTTGTCCATCTACTTCTCGACTCTTCTCGGGCAGGCGGTGAAATGTTCCTAGGTGGTTGCATCTCACTTGTGACATTTCTTTGATGAGGAACAGAAGAAAAGTGAGCTGAGTGTGAAGATTCTTCTCTTGGTCTGCGATGTGAACGTGACACTGGTTCCCATCTCTGTGACGCATATCTCTGGCTGTGATATGAGGGTGGGACTCTCTTGTCGTTATAAGTGGGACGGTTATAAGCAGCTACATCACGTGAGTCGCGTGAATTTTAAGTTCTTCTTGGGCGTTCCCATTGAATGGGATGTTCTTGCTCATTGTAATTCTCATTTTCCCTTGGGCCTCTGTTTCGTTTTCTTGAAACCTCATTACGAGGTAGGGAAATGCTTGGCTGGTTGTCAACTGGAGGATGGAGATTGTCACACTCTCTTGGGTTCCGAGTGGTGTATTTAGATGGGATTGGTTTTGTCTCTGTAATCTTTTCCTCTGGACAGTCCTTTGCCTCATGCGTCAGCAGCCGGCATAAGGTACAATATTTCTCAAGCTTCTCATAGACTAGGTGGACTTTAATTTCTTCACCCGAATTAAAGTAGACCACTGGGGTGAACATGAGTGGTTTTAGTCCATTGATCATAACTCTTGCTTTCGCAACAGAGAAAGAGATATCGACTGCTTCTACTTTACCTACATCCTCACCGATGCTTCGGATAATGTTCTCTGTCCACAAATGGATAGGAAAGTCTTGGATAATTATCCAAAAAGGTATCAAGGAGGGAAAGGAGGGGGATAGAGAAGGTTCCCAACGTTGTAGAATAACCATCCATTTGGCGAAGTGATAAGGTTGGTTTTGTAAAACTTTATGTAGGTCAGCCTCTGTTTTAAACTGGAATTGAAACTTTCCTTGTCCAAGATCTGCGCCTATTGGTCGAGATTCAAGCTTCCAGAGGCTTGGGAGGAAGGGGATAAGAGAACAGATGCATTGGTGCTTTGGATTTGTCAGTCGTACGATAAGCGTGAGACCAAATATGTGGAGAAAATCCGGATTCTCTGGTTCCTATGCTCTGACCCTTCCAGTTCTAGGAGGTGATCTTGTGTTCATGGCTACAGCTTTACCTTTCTCGGCGTAAGACAACCTTTTGCTCATTGTAGATAAGTTCGAGAAGAAGGTCGAAAAAACTAGATCTTGTGTGCAAAGAGTGCAGGAGAGTAGAGTCAGACAAGGCTTTAAAGGTTCTGTAAGAGTCTTCACTTGAGTGGGAATGCCGGAGTAAATGCGAGTAAGAGATAATCTTTAAAGACAAAGGTTCTCTCTTGTACGAGGTACAAGAGAAAAGTTAGTGGCTTTTGACAAGATCCCGGGGCTTGGGATGAGCTGGTGCTTCAATAAATGTTCGCCATAAAGACTCAGTCTTTGCTTCCTTATCCATTGTGAAAGCACTGAGAAAGATTCTTCCAACCGAGGCTAATTCGTGGTGTAGTTGGAAAGGAGAAGAAACATTGGAGGAGAAATTCCGGTGAAAAGGAGCATTTTTTCCGTAAGCCGCCGCTAGATATTTTGAAAAGGCGGTGGTTGACTTTCAGAAAAGATTAAAACCGGTGGAAATTCAAAAAATAAGGACGATGTTGGAAGTCGTGCCAGAGAGAAAAAAACCTTTAAGAACTTTTTGATACTAAGTGACTCCAACAAAGGAGCATCTTTAGTTTATCTATGTTATTTGGCACTACATTGATAAAGCCATTTACATCGTGTTCTTAGACATGTAATTTTGAATTTTTTTTCTTAAATTTTTCTTCCAACAAAGGATTTTTGGCTGAGGTATCACAGAAAAAAAAATCAAATAAATAAAATACGTTAGTAAAGATGATACTAAAAAAATAGTATAATGATAGTTCGGGAAGACTAACCTTACCACATTCATCTAATGTCTCTTACCACGGTGGAAGCGCAAGTTCGTAAAAGATTTACCTTCACCAAGAGCTACTGTGAAAGATGCATTTCTCATTAGATGCAAACGAGAAACCAAAATTAAAGGTAAACTACAACAAGAACAATCAGATTTGCTTCCAACTTTTCGAAATCTTCAAACTCTATTGTATATTCAAACAGTTACAGTAAAAACTTAAAAAATTTTAAATAGCAAGTGAAATTCGAAAAGTGAATAATTTTATATATAAATATTAAAGAAGTAAAAATGAATTTATCTAAATACAAAGAAAAATTTTAATCAAACTCTCAACTACAAAGATGCTTAAGTTGATGGTATAAAAATAAGCACATCAAGCTTAATTATCTATATGCCTTAATGTATAAAATGATATATTACTCTAATAAAGTGCCTATATCTTATTATATAAATTGGAATACTGATAGGTTAAGAATTTAATTCCTAAATCTATACTGCAGAGAACTGATCAATGTAATAAAGTATAGGGTCGAATCCCATAAAGATCAGAAAGTACACGATTTAGTTAAATCTCGAATCAAGTTAAGACGGAATAAAAAGATTGGCTGTGATCGAATCAAAACAGTAAAATAAAGCGGTTGTAAACTATGAAATAAAAGCGTCAGGCATCAGGGAATCCAAAGGTAGTCAGATTTAAAAGTTAAATTATCATGCAGGGATTTTCTTTGAAAATAGTTCTCAACATGATAGACAGTGATAGAATAATATCCTCTCAGAGTATTAAACCCTATGTTCGAATTACCAGAAAAAAAATCACGCCGTTTTTTAGATAATTCAATCATGCAATAAAGATCATATTCAATTGTTCATAAGCATTCAGGACAATACTCTCGCAAGCAAGAACATTTATTCATCTAGACTAGATTCAATTTCTAAACCAAATTTCTTCGCGTTTATCAGTCTAATATCAGTAAACTAGATGGTCAGTCTAATTCATGCATTAATAACAAATCTAGACTAAGAATCTATCAATTGTTATCCCCTTATGATAAATCTAACAATCAAACCTGATTTTCTTGGGAAACCCTAAAAGCTAACTAGTGAACTACTCAGACATTGACAAGCAAACACAAATCAACATCTTTGAAGAACACATAATAAAATATAGATATATTAGAAAGGGTTCAGAAATTCTTCTCCAAATACAAGGTGTTGAATCTCCTCTCCCTCGGTAAAAACTTTCCAAAATAAAATAAAGTTTCGTTCTTAAACCTAAAACCAAAAGGCTTTTATATAGAAAAAGATAAAATAATAAAAATAGGAAAATTTGGATAAGCTTGAGGACTTGGATGCAAAATTGGAAATTTTCTTCTGCTTCTCGGGTAAGTTGCTCGATCGAGCACAAGGTTTCCCGATCGAGCACTTTGTGAAAATGCACGATTGTTCTTCATTTAGCCCGATCGATCCAAAGCTCCAGATTTTTCCAGGGAGATTTGCCCGATCGAGCACAAGGTTGCTCGATCGTGCACTCTCTAAAACCATTGCTCGATCGATCCAATTCTTGCACGATCGATCATTTCATTATGAACTTCGGGAACTCTTCTGATTTGCTCTGAAATGCATATTTTGCTCCCAAACGACCCGAACACCTAGAAACCTGAAAATCTACCAAATATGCAAAGAAAACACTCGAAATAATGCAGAATAACAGACATAAATGCCCACTATTGTGCATTAAAACCGAGCAATATCAAACATATTTCAAGTGAAGGCGGCATATAATCAAAGTTATAACTCAAAATATCGTGACATGTGGTATTTTTTGTTAATTAAAATGATGACATGTGTCAACATAGTATTTCAAACTAATGAAATCTTTTTTATTTCTTACTTATTACTTTTGTAAAATAAGAAAATAATGGAAAGAAAATTATGTATTGCTTTTTTAAATTGAAACTACACAATAACAAGCATAATAGAAAAATTATTAGTTTTATAGTTTAAACTAATTTAAATAGTAAATCTTAAAAACTTAAGCTTTAAGTGTATATTGTAAAGTCCATTGGTTTTGGTAATATTATAAACAAATGAAAACTTTGGATAGGAAACAGAGGTCAACCACTTGAATCTCTCATATAGACGATGACATTTTTCGAGAATCTCTCATAATTTAATGATTTTATCATTTAAACATAAATTATAAATTATAAGATTATAATAACGAAAAATACGAAATATATAAAAGGTTAATAGTATAATTTTGTAACATTAATTTATGGGATACAACTAGCCGGTTTAGTAGTTCAAACTCCATATATAAAAGAAAATACATTCATTATGCAAGTGGCTAGGTTCGAACTATGGTCTGGTAACAAGGCAACAACGGTGACATAACCATTAGACCACTTAATCTTTGTTTAATAATATAAAATTTGAAGAGTAAAAATATATGTACATTTTTATGTTTGTTTAAGAATTAAAACCACAACATATGATATTAGTTTTAACGTTTTTTAAAAAAAAACTAGTGTTTATTAACATTGGATTATAAGTAATAATATTATATATATATATGTATATTTTCAAAATCCATAGATAATTATTTCTCGTAATTTTGAATAATCTAATTTGCTTATAAATATTTATAATTATGATTAATAAAAAAATATAATAATAACTAAACTTGGATTTTAGAGTTGATTAAAATATAATTATACGGTTTATCATTTTAAAATTTAAATAATTTATTTTATTTCATGCAGGTTATAATAGTATGTAATAATCTCAATGTATATTATGAATAGTAAAACTTTGTTTTTCTTTCTCCCACATGTTTCCTTTCAGCATAACAAAATGAAAACTAGCTTAGAGGGCAATTTTAAAAATTAATTTCTTTATTTTAAGTAAGATAATGATATAGTGAGTACTTTAAAATAATAGATGAAGATTGGAAAAATCGCATAAAAACTTCCAGAATGTCATTTTCTATTACATTTAACATTGACATGGAATCACTAGGACTTTTAACTCTCAATTTATCAAAAAGCGCATGAAAAACCCTGAAAGTGGCATCCGCCAGCACGCCGTCATTTTAGCCATTTTTTTCTATTGGAACAGTTAACGCCGTTAGTTTTTTTCGCAGAAAAATCAAATTTTTAATAAAAGAATCTAAAAAATTGAAAAAAAAATCATAAAATTTTAGAAAATTATTTTAAATTTTCAAAAAACCTAAAAAATTAAAATAATTCATCAATTTAGTTTTATAATGAAAAAATATTATTAAAAGTTATAAAATTTAATATAAAGTGCTCTTGAATTCAATTAAAAAATTTCTAGGCTTTTGGATTTTTAATATAATTTTCTAAGCTTTTTAAATTAAAAATAAAATAATCCATCAATTTTCATGCGATTTTTGATAAATTAATTTATACTGCAAATCAATTTTATTTTTTATTAAAAAAACTATAAAATTTAATTATATAGTGCTCTTTTTGTCGGGAAAAGGAAAATACCCCCTTTTAAAATTACAAATAAATGAAAAATGAATCAAATACAAGACCAACGTGGAAAGACTCGATCAGCTAAGTCTCCTGAAAAAAATAGAAGACAAAGACTATGGACCATAATCCATATTATGAAAACCTAAATGAAAATCAAAAGTTAAATTTGCTAATCCATCTGTTAACTGGTTAGCTTCTCTAAAACAGTGACGAATCTTGACGATCCAGTCTCTAGTCAAAAAGTCATGGCACAAACATGCTAGGAAAGACAAGGGATGTGAATTACCAATCTCTTTGGTGAGAATCTCCACAACAACCTATGAATCCACTTCAAATGGTCTAAATGGATTGCAATTTAGAGGAAAACTTGTGTTCCATAGCATTCTTCTAGAATTTAATCATTTGTTAGGTTTTTAAAAAAAAAAAACATGATTTCCTCTAGATGTAGTGAAACTATGTAGAAAATGCTCAATTCCACCAAAAAAATTTCTTCCCCAAATTAATAGAGGAACATAACTGCTATTATTCCTCTAAATTTTATTCCTCTATCTTTTTCTATACTATTCCACTAATTATTATTTTTGTGCAACCATTTGCATCCAAATATTATTTTTCGATAACCTTTACCCCATGCTATCCACAACCTGTAGTACACTCCTCCATAACTTTGCTAATGGTGCTGAACATCTTCTCATATTCACTACAAATCCACCAAGCCAACTCCCAGCATTGTCTCTAATAAGCCCACCCACATAAGCATTATGCGAGTAGCCTCTTGATGCTCCATCAGAATTAACAGTGACCTAATCTTCCTCCGGCTTATTCCACCCAACTAAAATTTGAGTCTTCTCCTGTCTAACTCTCGGTGTCACCAACACTTGACTCGCCTTAGACATCTCTGTAGCTAGATCCTTAATAAACTTGACTCTATCTCTACATGAACCTGTTTCCCCAAAAACATAACCACATCGCCACTTCCAACATCACCACACTCCAATGGCAAACATGGTAGCCCAGTTTCCACCTTCCAGATTTGAATAAAGCCATTCTAACAGGGTCTGGTTAAAAAATAACACATGTTCCCGTGGTGAAACTAATCTTCGCCATATCCCACTCGTTGCTGGACAATATCGTAATACGTGCAAACAAGATTCTACCGCACTCTGACAAAGTAAACATATAGAGTTCTCTGTCATCCTCATTGTTTCCCTTTCTTCATTAGTAAGAATCACTTGGTTCGCAACCAGCCAAAAAAAAACTTTTTCCCGTTCATGCACCTTTGTTTTCCAGATTCTAGTAATTAACCTTCCATTCGAGCCATCAGCTGTAGCATATTAGTTAGTAATTTATAGGTTGAACCAACCGAGAAGGTCCCATTTGGTATAGACGACCATGACAAAATGTCTTCAGCATTATTAAAGTCATCCAAAACAACAGCATTCAAGTGTAGCATAATCTCTGAAGGTAATAGACTCTGAAATATGTGTTTCCTCCACCCATACGACATGTCCCAAACATCACGTTGAGACCAATCTTGTATAGAGCTCGGTAAACTGGTCATAGCTAGATCTTTAAACGGTACAGGTAATAACCATCGATCATACCAGAACTGAATGCGCGTACCTTCACGGGGAATCCAGGTAATGCTTTTCTCAACCACCGAATGAAAGCCATTCACCACGCCACAATGCCGATGAACCATCTACTTTTTTCCTTACCCGAAGTTCAGAGATAGTACTAGCTTTATACTTACTCTTCAGCACCCTAGCCCACAAGCCGTTATGAAGTGCTTTTGAATTCCATTAAATAATTTCTAGGCTTTTTGGATTTTTTAATTTAATTTTCTAGGCTTTTTAAATTTAAAATAAAATCATTCATCAATTTTTGCAATTTTTGATAAATTAATTTATACGGCGTTAACTGTTCTATTAGAAAAAAAACGGCTGAAATGACGGCTTGCTGGCGGCTACCACTTTCAGGGATTTTCATGCGTTTTTTGATTAATTTAATAGTTAAAAATACTAGTGGTTCCATGTCAAAGTTATAAATGCTAGAATGTGACATTTTGGAAGTGTTTATGCGATTTTCTCATATGAAAATTGATTTATCACCCTAATTCACCCAAATTAGAAAGCAGACTTTTTTTTTCAGCTTTCAACGTTTCCCCACGCCAAACAATATTTCTTCTCATTTTATTCTACTTAACCACTAGAACTCCATCGGATCAATGCTGAATGAAACCAATAAGATTTCAGAATGATTGGTTTCAACACTGAAACTAATAAACAAATATAAAAAAATCCAATAGCAAAACATCTTACATCCACAAAATATGAATTAAAAGCAAAACCAGACCAAACTAAAATTAGCAGAGTCAATCAGAGCGTAGGAATGGTTTTGGAGCCTATGAATTGTTTCAGGATAGCCTTTTCTTCATCAATTCGCTTCTTCTCTTCTGCGTTTTTGGGGTTTATTTTCCTTTTCTCCTCCAACATCCATTTGAATAGCTCCCGTTGTTGCTTCTCTGGTATTGGCTCACGCACTTTGACCACCACCGGATCTGCAACCACTGTGGAAGACAGAGGCTTTTCCACGGTAACGGGAACTGTGGCAGAGACTGATTTAGCATCCATGTCCTTATCTGTAGGATCTAAGTCCTTTTTCTTAGTTCTAAAGAAAAGGTAACCTGCAAAAGCAATAAGGCCAAGAAGCATGAGAGAGTGTTAACAAAGGTTTATGTGAAAACAATTCACTCATAAAATGCAGAAACTGTAACCTCAACCTTTAGGGCACACCCACAAGAACATCCATTGAGGAATTAATGAAACTTCTATTTCAAGATCAGGAATCAAACAAACCATTTTAAGGAAGAATCTTGAGAACGTAAACTATCTTACTTGACTATTAACATCAAACATAATATCAACAAGGTGAAAAAGAAAATCCATATCCATAAGGACTATTACTCTGCAACATTACAAAAGCAATTAACGATCATGTTATGTGATTAAATAAAGATGAGCAAAGTCAAATTATCCAGCTAGTTGAACCTCGGAGATCACAAAGATTTCACATCCACTCATAGCAGAATATATGATCTTGAAGCTTTAGTGCGTGATCAAAAAACGCTAATGATTTTAAAGGTCTAATTTCAAAATCCGAAATTATCTAATTTCAGACGCTTGATTACCTCCAACGGCGAGATTGACAGTGAGGAGAAGCGGCCAGACATATTTATACCTCCGAGCGAATGATTCCTTCGGAGGAGGTGGTGAAGGAGGAACAGAACCACCCATCGTATAAGAAGCCGCCGCTGTAGCAGCCGGAGACGATGATGACGAAGGAGGTGTGGTTGGATTGGCTTGGACGTGCTTAAGCTGAGCAATAATGTCTGAGCCAGATCACAATCGAAACGAGATCATAAGTCAATAACATAAATCCAAATTCTGAAAGATTCGTTGAGTGAGCTGGTAACAGCGACTGTTTCTGATTGTTTAATCGGAGAAGGAGAAAAAGAAAAAAACATCATTAGGTTTTTCTTTTACGAAATAAAATCATTTCTTACTTTTCTTCTTGGGTTTATTGGTGAAAAGCTTGGGAGTTTCTTCACTCATGGCGATTCGATTCGTCGTCCGATCAAAATGTTTCTCAATTCTTCGCAAATGACGTCCCCTTTCTTTTCGGATAAACCCCACTTTTATTCTCAGATTTACTTCATATTTGTGATTTTTAGGTTAATTAAGTATTTTACTAAAAGTCTTATTATATAATTTATGACAATTCAACCAGTAATAAAATTTATATTTGGATACAAAGTATAAAGCTTTATAAATTTGTATACAAACAAATCTTCAGGATTAGTTCAAAGATTCATGTTTTGAATCCATTTATTACTCGCTGTTTTATGGCAAACCAACTATAGTCAAAAATTGTACTCATTCTATACTTCCATAACACAAATTTGTTTAGAACTAATTGGTTAGTCAAAGTTTTAAACTACGACGACGTCATCTTTGGTAATTATTCTTTACCACAAAATCTTACTCTGATTCGGATGATAGGATCAAATGTTTATCTTACATGTTTTAATGTTATTTTTTAAGTAACAATGTCAAATGCTTCTGGAACACAAAAGAAGAAGAAATAGAGAAAGAAAATCACTGAACCCTAACTCCATACAGAACCAGTGATTGATTAGCTCCAGCCTCTTCTACTCCCACGATCTCTAAATCCTCCAAGTCCTGTTCCACATTTACAAAACTCATAAGTTTATCAAAATGTTCAAACTTGTACATAAAAAGATCCATCACTTTATTATGTCCCAACAAAATCTTAACATAACCAAGTGAAAAAGTTCTTTGCTTATGTCAACTGACCTGGAGGATGAGGAGCTGTGCTGCGACCCATTGATGCCAATTCCGAGCTCACTTTCTGTCCAGCTTCTTCTAGTATGCTGACGAGTTCTTTCGCAAATCTTGCATTTGCAACTGTGAAGAAAGTGTATGCTGTTCCTTTTGCCCCTGCTCTACCCGTTCTTCCAATCCTATGAACATAATCCTCCAGTGATCCAGGGAAGTCATAGTTTATCACATACTTCACATCTTTCACATCTGTTTAAAATAAATTGTGTTAACCTGTTGCATGCTAACGAAGAGTTGATGTTGTGTACAGAAGAGAAAAATACTTAAGTACCTAATCCACGAGCTGCAACGTCTGTCGCAGTCATTATAGGGCTTTTGCCTGACCTAAACTCTGAGAGAACCCAATCTCTCTCGGCTTGACTTTTATCACCATGTATTGATAAAGCAGGCCAACCATCCATGCGAAGCTGACGAGTGATTTGGTCACAGCCCTTTTTGGTATCAAGGAAGACAAGAATTCTGCTTCCATCCATTATGTCTTCAAGCAATTTCACCAACCTGAAAAAACGTTAGAATAGCTCCAATTCACCACAATGTTTATATCAAATGTGTGTGTGTGTGTGTGTGTGAGAGAGAGACTGGTAGAACATAAGGAGACATACTTGTTATATTTCTGGCTTTCAGAAATGACATCAACAATTTGGCGGATTGCACGGTTAGCTTTTAAATCAGAAGATCCTATTATCACCTGCACTTAAGACCAAAGACGCCTTCTGAGTTTTTATTTACAGCTAAGCCCTTATGAGAAAACTAAGAGAAGTGTCTTTACTTTGTATGGGTTATAAAGAAACTTCTTAGAGAGTTGTTCCACCTCCTTGGGCCAAGTAGCACTCCAGTACAAAGTTTGACGGTCTGGCCGAATCTGCACAGTATTCAAAAGATATAAAGTCAAGAAACAAGAATACACATACATGTGATCAAAACAGATGTAAGAAAACGAACATGTGAAACAATTTTCCGGATCTGAGGGTCAAACCCCATATCCAGCATACGATCAGCTTCATCCAAAACAAGATATGTAACCCTTCGCAAGTTTGTGTTGTTCGACTCCATCATGTCTATTAACCTCCCAGGAGTAGCTATAACAATTTCCACACCTAAATTCATAGGCCAACAATAACTATCAGAATGATCTAAGAAAAGAAAGAGAAGAAAACTAATAGTTTGTGAAGTGACACGAAAAGCACTGAACCAAAGCAATTACCTTTCTGAAGATCACGCACTTGAGGCCCTTTAGGAACACCACCGTAAATGCAAGTGCTCTTAATCTTTGACGATGAACCAAATTTAGATGCCTCTTGCTGTATCTGCACAGCCAGTTCACGTGTTGGAGCAAGCACCAATACAATAGGGCCATCTCCAGGAGCTGAGAATATTCAATCAGTACAGCCTTTACAAGATAAGAACAAACTCCCACATAGAGAAATCATGCGTTATGCCGTTACCTAAAATTGGTTGGGCATTCACATGGACAATTGCGGGTAGTAAGTACGAAAGAGTCTTTCCAGACCCAGTTTCAGCAATGCCGATGAGATCACGTCCCTTCAATGCCATTGGCCACCCCTGAGATTGTATTGGCGTAGGTTCATTAAAACCTGCCTTCTTAATCTCTTCCAAAACATAATCTATGCCAACCAAAAAACTCCTATCAGTAAGTATGCTTATACAAATGAAGAAACATACATGATACACCAAAAACAAGTTAAGTAATCACAATATTTATCCAAGGAATTTGGTAACTTACCAGGAAACCCAACATCACGAAAACTTTTGACGGGCTTTGGAATATCTCTTCCTTCAACAGTAATTTCCCTCAGTCTTCGATATTCTTCCACTTCTGCATCAGTCATAGATGCAACAGCAGGTGACTCGGCATAGAAATTCTTCTCAAAAGGAGTCAAACCATCCAAATCTAACTTCCGTGGAGATTCATTGCCATCATTATCCCTTTTGCTTGATGAATGACTAGCTGAACTTCCATATGCTGTTGCCCCACCAAACCCTGAGTCACTAAGAAAAACCCAAATTCGAAACTGAAGCAAACTCTTCTCTCCAACACAACCATAGAATAGTGAAATTCAATAGCTCCCACGAATTTGATCAAAATGAAGCGGAGTACAGTGAGTAACACAGATGTCAGAATTCGTCGTTACGAAAGGACACACACTTACCTTCGACGGTCACGGTAAGAAGTGGAATCGCTTGTCCGACTATCGTAGCGACTCATGATGTTCTTCGAGTCAAATCCTCCGATTAGGAAATACGATCGGAAATTTAAACGAGGTAGAAAAGTGACGGACTGTAATCTAGTCGTTAGGGTTTTACAAATTGGGACGAACGAACTGTGTGAGAGAGAGAGAGAAGGCTTTGTATTGATAAAGCTACGTTAGTCTCTATTTATTGATGTAAAACAGACAAATAGAAACACGCCACGTTGATACTGAAAATCACTTTAGTGTTAAAAGAAAGGGAAAAAACCCAACCTGGTTGAGAAAAAGAAAAAAAAAACAATGGCGATTCTATCAGCAGGAAGCTCTACTATCCTGAGAGCTGCTTTAGATACGCAGCCAAGACTCCGGTACAATCCCAACGCGCCGCGAAATGTCAAGAAAAACCCTAATTTGAGCTCTTTAATGCCACCGTCGTCTCCGGCGAAAAACTCACCAGCAGGAAGTAGTGTTTCTGTTTCAGATTTGCTGAAATCTCCCGCAAGCAAAGGTAACAACTTGCGTCTTTCTTCTTTTAAGTTGAGCTATCCTTTCTTCTATTGTCTTCCAACAGAGTACTTGTGCTTTTATGTAGACATTGGTGATGAATTTGATGATACTAGTATTGGATTTGAGAAATGGTTTCCAAGTCCACCAAAAGTGGAGAAGCCTAGATCAGTCTTTAATGCGGCCTCGTTAGCTTATATAGGCGATTCTATCTACGAGGTTAGTCTTCAGTTTCCACTCTGAGTTTGTAATTCTATCTACGATGCAAGAATGTTATATGATAATCGCTTTAGACTAGTGTTTATAGTATCAAGACAGTTACTATGAGATTTTCCTTCAAATCATTGTTGATGTAGGATGCATTGCAAGTATCACTTTAGTGCTTATAGCAGTAATGATTGCAATCTTTCTCTTTGTATCTTGACGGTTGTATTTTTGTAGATATATGCTCGCCGGCACTTTCTTTTCCCTCCCCTTAGTATTGAAGAATATAACGACCGTGTTAGAGCAGTGGTGCGATGTGAAGCGCAAGTATGTTTTAGCTTCCACTTGTATTGTCATTATTGTTTTTTGTTTATGCTTACTTTTCTGGGTGTTTTCTTCAGTATGCTTTGCTGCAGAAGCTTATTGATGATGATTTTTTGACAAAAGATGAAAGGTCTGTTCAGTTACAAAATTCCTGTTACTTCATACAATTTTTTTGTATTGTACCATCTCTCCCGTATCTGAAAGAATATTGTGACCGTTTGAATCTCTCATTCACATGCTACACTTAGTTCCAAAGCGTTTTGTTGTGAAAGCAAATACTGAATCTTCCTGATGTGAACTTTTGGGTTCAGGGATATACTTCGTTGGGGGAAGAACGTAGGCTCGGTTAAAACACGGTCAACTAGGCGTGCTGGTGTTGCAGTTTATAACAAGGCCTCATCATTGGAAACACTTGTAAGTTGCTCATATATGAAACTCATCAAGGTACTACAGATATGTGCTTTTAAGCTCTTGTAAAACCACTTCTTATTGTCTGATGAATTTCTCAGATTGGATATTTGTATCTAGCAAACGGGAAAAGATTGGAAGAAATTATGCAGAAGCTAGGATTCTCAAGTGGGTCTTCAACAGAAAGAATGGTTAAGGAGGTCAAGCATCAATTATCAGCTTTAAAATAAACTGAACAATATTGTAATTAGATGCATACGTCTGTATCATTAAAAAAATTTCGAATATAGAAGAATCCATTCATCAAAACGTTACAAAGCTTGGTATCTGTTTTGTTTCAACTACAACTAAATCATCCAATAAAACCTCAAAAGTTGTGGCATTTGATCTAATCAGTCAATCTTCACTGAGGAGTAGATCTTCCTAACAAACCAGAAACATGCGTAGAAACCAATCGAGCCGGTTAGCACAAAGAACGAGTAAGAGATGATGATCATGTACCCAAAGTAGAGCATTCCAGATACCAGTTTTGAGATCTCGAGCTTAGTGAAAAAGTAGAAGACGGAATAGAGGAAGAGGTAGAGTGAAGATGAGCCTGATGTTAGATAAGCTCTCCACCACCAATTGTAGTCTTCGCTGCAGAGCTGGAAGTAACAGAGGACTATTGTGATCTCTGCGCAAGTCACAATCAAGATCAAGAAAACAATGAAGAGGAATCCGAAGATGTAGTAGAATTGGTTGAGCCAGATTGATGTTAGAATGAAGAAGAGCTCAATGAAGACTGCTCCAAATGGAAGAATCCCTCCTATTAATATGGCAAAAGAAGGTTTCATGTACCATGGTTGCTCTGGTACTTGTCTAGGGATCTTATTTGTCTTCACCGGGTCTTCGATTGCTGGCTTTTTGTGACCGAGATAGCTACCAATGAATACTAGTGGAACAGAGATTCCAAACCAGAGACAGACCAAAGCAAACATTGTACTAAAGGGAATTGCTCCAGATGATTGCTCTTCCCATATGAGTGCGTTAAGAACAAAGAAGATTGCAAAGAGGATTCCGGGAAACATGAATGCAGTCTTCAAGGTGATTTTTTTCCACTCATTCCCTTTGAACATTTTGTGAAGACGTGAAGAGGAGTAACCAGCCAATATACCCATGAATACCCATAAGAGAACCATGGCCGTCGTGAGCCCTCCTCTGTTGGATGGAGATAGGAAGCCCAGTAATGCAAACATCATTGTCACAAGGGTCATACCAAAAATCTGAACACCAGTGCCAACATAAACACACAGTAATCCAGAGTTTACAGGCGTCCTGAAGACATCTCCATGTACAAGTTTCCATCCGGTTTCTTCCTGAGCCTCGTCTTGGGGCTCAAGTTGATTGTAGTTTGAAATATCCTTGTACAAAGTTCTCATCATGATCATGGCTACCATTCCAGAGAGGAACAAGACAATCATAAGCGAGTTTATGATTGAAAACCAGTGGATTTGATCATCGTTCATTAGCAAGTATGTGTCCCATCGCGAAGCCCATTTGATTTCACTCTCCTGCATATTTCAAACTGTCATAAGATGTGCACAGAGCGCAAATAAGAAGCTCTCATAGTAAAATGAGTTACCTTAAAGGTGACATCATATGTAAACACAATTTCTTTTCCTTCCTCAACTTCTTGAGGGATAGTACTGCTTTGGATCAGATTCTTTGTGTCTTTATTGCATGTTGTTAACTGAGGATTGGTTTCATCCCACTCTTTGTATTCATGCAATATACTATCCAAAAAGAGAATAAGCTTATAAGAATCGGCCATCGGGTCTAATCAAACTCTTTAATAACGTTGATAAGAATCAGTAAGAGATACCTATTAGGAGTAACCTCAAAACCAACAATACGTGAAGAATCAGACTCTTCGTCTCTGTGGTACATGACTCGAAAGCTCAAGTGGTTATGGATAAAGTACTTTTCCTCTTTGCTCTACAAAAAAAAAAAAAAAGCAAATTACTCCTGATAGGTATAAGACAACTAGAAAAGGGTAAAACTCTAGTCGTAGGTTTTAGAGACGTATTACCCCTTCATAACTCCCTTTGAAACCAACACGGAAACCATGCTCATAAGTTGTAGACTGAATTCCATCTCTTCTTTGTCTAAGTACAGCTACAGGAAGATTATCAAGAATCCTGCACAGTCATTTCAGAAAAATAAATCGAAAAAGTTAATCAGAACTACCTCATAGGAATCAATAACAGCATACATATCTAAACTTACATATTAGCTCTGTATTCATCATCGATCTTTTCCCTGAATTTTTTTGCAGACTCAGTATTGACACTAACACGGCAACCTACTCTACAGGGCTGATCCTCCAACATTTCAAACTGGAACAGAATCCAAAGTTTCAACATCAGATGGCGAGAGATTAGAGTACAACTGTACAATAATCAAGAGGAATAATATAGTTTTATCTTGCTTACAGTATAAACTGAATTCTCAATGCGATCTCCTCTGAGAACTTCCCCTAAATTCTCTCCGGTGTTCAAGATCTTAGAAGGCTTACAGTAATTCAGGTAGTAGTAATCATATGGAAGTTGAGTCTTTGTAGACGATAATTTGTTCACTTTGACATAAAGAGAATCTCCCTGTTCCAAATATGTTGCCAATAATGAGCTAAAAATCTTCGAATAGAGTCAATGTAAGCTGATTCTCTGATCGCATAAATTCAGTTTCACAGATCCCTACAGTCTCTTATTGGCACTAATCCAACACTGAAAACGCTTAAAGATTCTTCGGCAATACTAGACGAACAAATTTCCAAGATATTTATTGAAATACACAACTAAACAATCTCACTTGACATCGATACCGACATCAAACGTGAGATCGAGAAAAACCAAAAGAGTACCTTTTGGAAATCACGAGGAGCAACACCGGGAAGGTAGAAAGCATGAAGAGTAGAGAACAAGACGAAAAAGAGTAAGAGAATGCCGTAGATTGGAATCGTAACCGCCATCTTCGTCTTTTTCGTCGCTCTCTTCTGTATGTATCCTCGAGTCTTTTCTCAGATAGAAGAACTAAGCTGAGAGCAACGGAACGATGAACCAATGCAAGACTGAGAGTTTTTCTTTTTTCAGCTGTGCCCTTGAAACGGTGTCGCTGCCCATTATACTATCTACATGTTTTCTCTTTTAAAAATTAAGACGTTTTTATTTTATGTTTATTTCAGATGTGAAATAGACCTCAAAATGTTCGATATTTTTGAAAGAACTCATACAGTTTAGAGCATGAACAATGGTAGAAGTAGTTTTTGGGTTCTTAAGTTTTATTTTCTATTTTAAAAAAAATAAAAAATAAAAAAAAATAATGTTTGACCAATCGCGGGCCGCCACGTGTTAGTGGGGCCCACGATTTTTGGTAGATTCAGATCCAAAATAAGAGATGGAAGGGGTGGGTTTTTAATTTTATTGTGGGTCCCACCCCTTAGAACCCTCTTTAGATCTACCAATAATCATGGTCTTATATTTCTAAGGTAATTTAGTTTCTTTTACGAGGATCTCTCGAGACACCTTTTAAGGAATTTTCTTTCGGCCGTTTTAACAATTGAAATATTTTGTTCGTCGTTGATTCACGTTCTCTTCATTTGTCTTTGGCAAAAGCTTGTACATCGCGTGTCAGTCCACTGATCGCGACGTTATTATTCTTCACCACTCATACTAATCTCGTCCAAGATTTTGATTGATCATGGAAGAGCAATTGGAAAAAACCTTAAATACATTATTTATTGAAGATAAGTCTCCCATCAGATTACCAAACAAATTTTCGTTTTGTATTGTGCAGTGTACCAGAAACAACATCATCGGAAGAAAATTGAACATGGAGAAAAAAACATGTTCATATGTATCGAAAAGATGCCTAAAATATGGCGAGTTGCAGGTCGTGTTCGTGGAATCACACTTTCCAAAACCACTTTTTAATTTATTTTTAAGAATGAAGCAGATTTAAAGATGGTTTTGATGAACAGTCCATGGTCTTTCGACGAATGGATGCTTACTCTTGATAGGTACTACCGGATCAACGAGCTGATTATCTATGTTACTTGGAAACATGGATTGGAAAGCGAAATCTTCCTCTTGAACATTTACGCATGATGCAATGAGAGAAGTAGGTGAAAGAATTGGAAAAGTAGTTGAAATCGCTTACAATCCGGAAGACTCACAACCAAGGGACTTCGTAAGATTACTACTACGGTTAGACGTTAGAAGACCAGCATGTTGCGAGATCTTATGCTTCTTTGTGGACGTATTGTTCAAATCCAATCCGAGTATGAAAAGATCCAGAGAAAATGCTTATCTAGTTATCGTCTCACTTATGACAATGCTTCATGCCATGTACAGTCTCAACAAAATAAGACTATCTCAGCTGATAGTCCTTCTATATCTCAATTGAAGGACACACCGTTTCATAGTGTTTCACAATCAATACAGAGGAGGAATGGTCCACCATGATTTCCAGATTTTCCACCTCATTTATCACAAGATGAGGTCAATGCTCTTTCTCAATATATTATCCCATTGTCTCTATCTAATATCCATCGAAACCACAGCCAAGGGAAAGTTTGGCAGAATCAGCGGGGAAAGAAGACCCTATTGAGCTTGACTCTAGTTCGACTTTGTGAAATGACTTGAGAGTGTAGGATAAGTGGGAGCTTCGACGCAAGTGAAATACCACTACTTTTAACATTATTTTACTTACTCCGTGAATCAGAGACAGTGGCTGATCCAGATGAAAAGAAAGCTCGAATCCTTAGACTTTAGGCACGCTTTGATAGAGAAGAAGAAGAGAGATAGTGGGATCCACCACGCATAGTTCTGCTCTTGACAAAGGCAAAGTTATTGTTTTTGGTTATACAGGACAAGATACAACCTTCTTTTCACGAGTCTTATCAAGCGGGTTAATGATTACACGTAATTTCCCTGCAGCTACAATTGAGAACAATAGTTCTTCCACATCTTTTGAATTTACCTCGATGGGTAGTTCTACGGTATTAAACGAGGTCTCTAACGATAAACTAATAGCCATAAATTCAGCCCTCGGTAAATCCAACAGAAACAGACCCAATAAGTGGATAAGGCGGGTTAAAAACTAGCACATTTATCTATTTTACCATTACAAGATGCAAATATGGCTGAGTCTTACGGCTACATTAATGGAGATTTCAGGAAAAAAACACAGACATCAACACGTAAAAGGGTTGAAAATTTTTTTACTATTGATGAATCTTCAACTAATAAGATTTTCACTTTTTCAAGTTCGGTTTCTTCACCAAACCAAAAGGCGGTAAGTGAGCAAGTGAATTCGCTCACCCCACCTGAGCAGCAATGAGTATTATGAGCTGAAACTGTCGGGGTTTAGGGAACAACCTGACAATTCGACGTCTTAGGAACTTGCATCGGGTGCATTTTCCAAGATTTATGTTCCTCCAGAAAACAAAAAACTTAGTGGACATTCCTAAAAAGCTTAAAGAAAGGTTAAGGTTATGACAACCTTATAACGGTCGATCTAGTGGGCTTGAGTGAGGTCTAGCACTTTTTTGGAAAAACTTCGATGATGTAACAATACTCTTTGTTGATAAATGTTTCATAGACACTCAAGCTCAAGTTTGGATCTATAGAATTTTTCATCACCTTTGTCTATGGTAAACCGAGATCAATTTTAAGGAACACTTCATAGTCGAGATTGAGAAGCATTGGTATGAGCATAAACAAATTTTGGCTGGAAATTGGTGATTTCAATGACTTGTTGGATAATATATAGAAACTTGGGGTAAACTAGAAAGATAATTTTGGAATTTCATAAATAGAATACAGACTTGCCGTTTTGTGGAAGTCGCTAGTTCTGGTAACTTGTTTTCTTGGGTTGCATGTCAAAACAACGTATGGATACAATGTCATCTTGATCAAAGTTTTGGTAACACTGAATGGTTTACATTTTTCCCAAGAGCCATGTACAATTTTATGACAGCATCAAATCCAATCATCGCCCGTTCTTTCTCAAATTTGGACATGAAAATTATATTTATCTTGGAAAATTCAAATTTGATTGGCGATGTTTAGAGACTCGGGAATCAATACAGACTATTAGCTCTTTCGGGAGAAAAGGAGGAGACTCAAAAAATATATATGATTATGTAGCTGAATGTCGAAGAGGACTCTCACGGTGGTGTCAAGAAAATCCCCAGAATGCTATGGTGAAAATCGATAAAATTAAGGCGGGATATAGATATGGAATTATCAAAGCAAGCTCCAGACTTCAATCATAATCTCTATTTGAAAAAAAAGCTTCAATGAAGTATACATGTTTGAGGAAATATTTTGGAAACAACGGAGTAGAGCAAGATGGCTTCACGAAGGGGACCGTAACTCTAGTTTCTTCCATTTGAATGTGAAATCCCAAAGATCTCGTGATAAAATACAGATGTTAAGGGATGATGAAGACCGCAAATGGATGGAAGAAAGATCTAAATGCAATAGAGCAGTCGCTTACTTTTGGAATCTTTTTGCCTCTACAAATCCACAATCGCCTATTGGGTGTTTATCGACCATGAGACCACATGTAACTAGTGCGATGAACCGTAAGCTTCTAGCGAGAGTGACGGAATGAGAAATTCACCGAGTTTTTTTTTAAATGATCTGAGTAAAGCTTTGGAGGCTGATGGTATGACAAGTTTTTTTATCAAAAGTTTTAGAATGTGATAAAACCTCAGCTTACAAAAGAATTCCAAGCTTTTTTGAGAATGGGCAGCTACCTACAACATAAAACTTTACTTAAATTGTTTTAATTCTGAAAGTAACAACCCCAAAATTCATGACCGAGTTACGTCCTATCTATCTGTGTCCGGTAAGATTTTATATAAATCTTATGTAATAGACTTCGGTAATTCCTTATGAGCATAGTTTCACTACACAAGGAGCGTTTGTTGCTAAAAGTTCGAGTTTAGATAATATCTTATTAGCACACAAAATGATTCATGGGCAAAACACAAATCCTTTGTGCCGTAACGCTTCCATGGATATTAAGACCAATATGTCTAAAGCATATGATATAGTGAAATGGAGTTTTCTTAAGGACATGTTAATAATATTTTGTTTCGATTCGAGATGGGTGGCGTGGATAATGACATGTGTCACTACGGTTTCATATTCGGTCATTCTTAATGGTCAAGAGAATGGTTTTATACAACCTGAACGAGGACTTCGATAAGGAGATCTCGTTTCTCCTCTTATTTTCATCTTGTGTGATGAATTCTTGGTCCATAATTCGAATGTTGTAGAAATCCAAGGGAGGATTAGCGACATAAGTTTATCTACTCAAGGTCCATCTATACATCACTTACTTTTCGTTGATGATAGAGTATTTATGTGTCAAGCAAGCATAGAGGAATGCGAAGAGATTCTAAAATGCCTCGAAGAGTATGGTGCGGCATCCAGACATATGATAAACTTTAAAAATCATCAATTATGTTTGGTGATCAAATAGATACAACTTTGAAGTAAAAAATTAAGGATAAAATGGGGGATTCAAAAAGAGGGTGGAGTAGGTACATATCTAGGACTATCAAAATGTTTTAGTGGTTCGAAAAGTGATCTCTTAGCTTACATTACTGAGAAGTTACAGATTCGTCTNGGGGGGGGGGGGGGGGGGGTAAGGAGATTCTCTTGGAATCAATTACTATGGCTCATCTAGTATATGCGATGTCTTGCTTCAAATTGCCAAAAAATGTGCTTAAGAACATGACAAGTGCGATGATGGAGTTTTGGTGGAAAACAAAGCGGATAAAACAACCAATTTATTGGTTGTCTTGGGATTCTTTGTGTCAACCAAAATATGAAGGAGGAATGGGTTTTAAAGACTTAGCAAAATTTAATCAGAATTTGTTGGCAAAGCAAGCTTGGCGTTTACTTGATAAACCATGGATTTTACTTGCTCAAATCTACAAGTCCCGTTACTATGCTTCTACCTCTTTTCTATACTGCGGGTTTGGACTTTGGCCTTCGCTTACTTGGCGAGGAACTTTACATGGTCGAGATTTATTAAAGCAAAGCTTATTCAGAGTTATTGGTGACGGTAAGTATACGTTTTTCTGGAAAAAAAGCTTGGCTCCCGCTACCCATACCTAGAGTCCCCTTCAATCTAAATGGACAAATGAATGTTTTATTGAAAGTTGCAGACTTGATTTGTACAAGAACAAGAAATTAGAAACTTGATACTCTTCATCAGCTTTTTCTCATGAAGATTGAACCACAATTTTTACGATAAAACCAACCATAATAGAGTGGACGGCGACATATGGCACCACACCAGAAATGGAAAATATTCGGTACAAAGTGGTTATAATCTACTCAACTATGATAATATCAATAATATTTTCCCCAAACATGTAATTCAGCCCTCTCTAGATGGTATAAAAAGTGAAATATGGAAGATCAAGACAATTCTTAAGGTAAAACACTTCATATGGAAAGCTGTGAACGGTGCGATAGCAGTTGCAGATAGAATTCGATCTAGAGGAATTTTGGTCAATCCCACTTGTGTTGTATGCGATCACGTTAGAGAAACCGTTAATCATGTCTTATTCGAGTGTAACCAAGCTTCACGAGTCTGGCATCTAGCTGACTTACTTCCACCAAATTCTACAAAATTTTCACATTCATTATTTGAAAATATTTATTACTTGATTGATATTGCAAAGGGCAAGAGGATTCCATATATCAAAAGTTATCTTGGCTATGGCTTGTTTGGTCGATTTGGAAGGAGTGAAATGAACGAATATTCAATGGCAAAACTCTTGCTGCATACCAGATTCTTCTACAGCTAAGACCAATGCGTGTGCCTGATTTCAAGCTATGAATTTATGCTCTCAACAGGCTATACTTTTACATGATATTGAGGAACACTTACATCAAAGATGAACTTCACCACTTACGGGTTTTCTCTTGTGTAATGTGGGCTCTTCGTGGAAACAAAAATGCAACTTTATAGGTTCTTCATGGATTCTCGAAAATGATAGAGGCGGAGTCCTCTTCCATGGACATTCAGCACTGGATACCAAAACATCGCATTTCGAATCTTGGATTGTGTCTTTATTGTGAGCGATAGATTCTCTGTTTTTCAATGCAAGAACAAGATCATTTTCGCAATAGAAAACAAAGATTTGGTCGATGCTAACTCTTCCCAGGAGGAATGGCCAAAGTACTAGTACGTTCTTGAAGATCTTCGATAGAAATTAAATGCCTTTGAAGAAGGTATCTACGTTTTTACTTCACCACGAACAACCAAATGTGTAGCTGCAATAGCAAAAAGTGTGGTAAACGAGGGTCTGATACAATCTTATATCACTAGATCAAGTCTGAACTGTTTATTTAAAGCTCTTCAAACAAACATCTCCTCTTCATTGTCTTTTATATATTTCTTTTCATTTTTTCTGTTGCAAGTTGTATTTATTTTATCCCTGAGCTTTTATTATTTTCTTGTCGATAAAAAATAGACCTCAAAACTAATTAACATTTTCGTTATAAGAAATAATAAATAATTAATTTAGGATTTAGTGCTACTACTCTCAAGATAGGATTCGATTAGCAAATATGAATATCTATGAAATATATATATATATATATATATTAAAAAATTATATTTTAAATTTAGTACATAATATAGTGAAACCTTTATAAATTAAAAAAATATCAAAACTACACTATTTTACAAATATATGTAATATATAGATTAATTTTTAAAAAGAAAATTTGCACCAAAAATTCAAATTTAAAACTATAAATAATTATTATTTTATAGAGATATTTATGAATCAAATAGTAATTTACAGAAGTTATATTTTACAAGTAAAATTGCTTATTGCGAAAAGTTGGATAAGCATTTAGAACTTATAAAAAAATAATATTATATAAATAAAAACATCTAGAATGATAACAAAATAAAAAATAATTTTATATTTCTTCTATTATTTTATCTCATATCTAAACAATACAAATTTAGAGTCGCCATATTATTTATAAAACTAAAATTCATAAGATGGGAACGAATATGAAATGTAAATGCACAACTTGCAAACAGAAAATTAAATGGGGACAGAATATATAACTAGTGTGGTGATTGAGATGAAAAAGTAAATCATGCATTGTCTTCCAGCACTCCATATATGGGCTTTTTCAAATAGTTATAATATTTCTAACAGCTTCCATTCGACCAAATTACTAGAAAACATGCATTAACTCTTATCTTCCACTAAGAAATGCTTACGTCTACCAGACTTAGATGCATAATATATTTATCAGGACTTGAGGACTTCATTCATGTATATCTCCTTTACATACCGTACTTCTGAGTCTTTTATGGGAATTGAAATTCTTATACAAAATAAAGCGGAGTTGCAAGATTTTCTTCACGGGTTTTACAGACCTAATTAATATGATGACTAACCCCTTTGAATGGCCGTCTTTTTCTTCCAAGTTAACAGACCTAATCAAATACATGACTGCACACTCGTAATTCCACTTATTTTATTGTCCCAGGTAATCCAACAGGCGTGCAGATTCACTGACCCGTGCAGCGTGTCAACAAAAGAAAATCTTCTCCTAGTACAATACTACAATGTCGAGCTGGATAATTCGAAAATCCGAGTTTTTCACTAAAGTTTTTTGTTTATTTATTTTTCGGTGACAAACAAAAGAATTTTATTGACAAGGTGGAGAACTATTTTAAATTATTAACCTAGATCATTTTTTATGTAAGATTGGAGTCACACCAAGACTTGTTGATCACAATATGTCAAGAGTTAACAAGCTTTTTTGTGAAAGATGGATTGAATATAGAGATGAAGGTGATAATGATGGATTGACTCACTCAGTCAAGGAAGAACATGGGTTTTGAATCTCTAAAACTTACTGATATTTCGTGGGTTTCAATAAACAAGAAGTGAATCACACACTCAATGGCTAAATATCCAATAATCAAAGTAAAACGAATTTTGAAGAGAAGAAATGCTTTCTTATTAACTTAATGATTGTGGGCGCGCACATTAACTCGAGTCAATCTGCTGGACCCGGGTCGTGTTATGGTGCAAAGACAAGAAGAATGGGTTAGAACTACTCACCTAGAGGTTGCACCCGGAAGCGGCCTTACTCCAGACAGCCTCTTACTCGAGGAAGAAGCTCTGTGCGCGAGAGAGGCCCAGCACATGGGGAGTCCAGCGCGTTGAGAGCTCAGAAGAATAGCATCAGTTCTCCGAGTAACTCCTGCAAAGGAAGCCGATGCGCGGAGTGCACGATGAGCGGAGGAAGCTCAGTGTTCAGAGTGCTCGGTGAGCGGAGGAAGCCAATGTGTAGAGCGCACGGTGAGCGGAGGAAGCTCAGTGCGCAGAGTGCTCAGTGAGCGGAGGAAGCTCAGTGAGCGGAGAGTTCAGCGCGTGGAGCACGTGGTGAGCAGAGGAAGCTTGGTGCGCGGGGTGCTCGGTGAGTGGAGAGAGCCAGGTGAGCTCTGTCGAAAGATGGATCCACCAGTGAACAACTCAGTTGTTGATGCTCTAGCAGAGGTGAGGACTCTGCTAGCTACCCTAGTGAGCTCTGTCGAAAGACAAAAAGAATCAAGTGATGCACTTGCTGCTCGTTTCAACAGTCATGAGGAGAATGTGACAACCCAGTTGGCGACCCTCGCGAGTGCCCAGACCAAGATGGAAGTGCGATTGGGAACGCAGAGGAATCTGCCCCCACCGGTGATGACGACATACCTCCCTGGTGGGGATCCTGTCGGAGCAGGAGGCTCCGCGAGCCAAAACCAGC
>OVBE01002243.1:0-31575 GCA_900406425.1 Iberis pinnata | reverse complement strand
ATGTTTTAAATGGATCACTTAAGAGTTCATGGTTTAAAGTTCCGCGATTGGAAAGTTGAGGGTTTTTTCAACTTTTTTCCCNAAAATTTATTCCATAATTATGTATTTTAAACGTGCATATTCTAGAATTCCTATTCTATACTACTTTTTTTTGTATTCTAGAAAATATATTCCAGAATAAGTAGATACAATAGAAAATCTATTTCAGAACACGTCATATTGTAGAATTTTTTTTCTAGAAAATTTCATATTCTAGAATAGATTTTCCACAAGAAGTCATATTATAGAATTCTAGAATAGATTTTCCAGAATACGTTGTATTCTTGATTAGATTTTCCTGAACACGTATATTATGGAATAGGATTTCCAGAAGACGTCATATTTTAGAATATATTTTCCAGAATATTCCATCTTCCTAAAATCACAAATCGATTAACTCAAACATCAAGTTTGTTTTTTCATAAAAATCATTAGAATCTAAGAGATCGTCTAAGAAAAACTACAGTAAGAAAATAATAACACTCCACAATATCGTTTATGTGATAGATAAACAAGTAAGAGGTAGATTATATGATAAAAAATTAAACAATGTCACCTTTAAATATCAAAACATTAAGAAAAGAGATAAAGAAAACGAATATGCACGTATATGAACTTACCTTATATGTTAACTTTGGTCACTACTTGATGTTTTTCTTTGTGGATTCCGATAAAGGATTCCTATGGATGTATGTTAGAGAAACTTAGATATGGAAGGAGAAGGAAAGAAACACACAAAAAAAGAAACGGTGAATTTTTATAGAGAATTAAATATAGTTACTAGAGAATATTTTATAAGAGATATTGTAGGAATATAAATAGATATGGATAAAGAAAATGGCATATCAGGCATAATTTGACTTTTAAAAAAGAAAGGTTAATTCCACAAACATAGGAAAAAATAAACCCTTTTAGCTAATTCTCCCTTATTTTTAATGGTATAACTAGATTAATCCAATATTTTGCATAAAAAGTCCAAAAAAGCTAAGTTTTTAAAATGATTACAAATTTGCCAGTTAATTATTTTTACGCGAAAAATAGGATTGAATACACAAGTGCAAACAAAATTAAACGAATAAAAAAGAATCAAAGTTGATTCTCTCTCTTCCTTTGGAATTGGGCGATCATCTCATTTGTCTCAATGAACTAAAACAATTTGCAATTGACAAAATGATCTCTCATATCTCATTTCTTTAATGAAAATTGAATGAACGAGTTTACCCTTACGAGTTTACCCTTAATTTTATTTTCTTCTTCTTCTTGGGTTAGGGATTTTGGGATTTAAAATAGTAATTAATTTTAGTTTAGAGATTTAATTCTGAATTTTAGTTACCCATAGCTGAAATTATGTTGTATTTGTCTAATAGGGTATTAACATCGATATGAATCGTGATGAAGAACAATTTTGTGAAATAATATAACTTGGATAACTAGGTTTGACTACCTTTATTAGCTTAACTTGGAATAACAAGGTTTAACTACGTTTACTGATTTAACTTGGGATAACTAGGTTTAACTACGTTTACTAGGTTAACTTGGGATAATTAGGTTAACTCGAAACGAAGTGAAGGATGAGCAATTGTTCGTCGTCTTCGAGCCACATCTCCTCACGCAATCGTGTACTCGGTGTGCCAACAAAATGTTGGTGTGGAGACAAAGTTATCACCCTAACATCAAAGACAAACGAGAACCCATACCGGAGATTCATTGATGTGCAGTAGGACATGAGGTAAGACCGAGTTGGTTTGCACTTTCAAGGATTATGAGAATCGATTTTTGTAGTTTCCAAGATTAAGGTAATTGCACTTTGCAAATATTATTATCTTGTTTGTTTGCAGAGAAAAACCAAGTCTCACCTATTCAAATGGAATGATGAAGCTTTACTTGAAGAGATTAGACTGTGTAATGCGAATTATGCAAGACTTGCAAAAGATTTTGAAGTGCTGCAACAAGAAATCAAGAAAAAAGAAGAGGTTCAGAAGAAAGAGTTGGAGAAGTTAGAGGATGAATTGAAAAAGAAGGTGAGGATTGCATTTGAACATCAATATGTAGGCAGTAAATACTCATATGTTAGGTAGTAGAAGTTTGGGTTTGTTGTTGTATTGGTCGGTTCATTGGCTTGGATATGTGGTAGGTTTTCTATATGATGATGTTTGGTTGTAGGTGTATTTGGTGTTTATATTGTTTGTTTTTTGTTAAACAAGTTAGAAATTGAGATTTGTTATGAAATGATGTAATGTGAAGTTGGTTTTTCGATTATGAGTGTATGTTTTTGTTTTCTTTATCCTTTAACTTCTTACTCTAATTGAAGACAAAATCAAAAGACTAACATAATACCAACTTGTACTTGGACACTTTTTTGCTAGTGATAATGTTGAAACTAATGATAATTATGGATAACTATGCTTAACTAGTAGTGCTTGTTGTAATATATGTTGTTTTAAAAAAAATCATGGGCTTATTATGCTTTTTAATTTTTGGACAACTGTAATAACTAATTTAACTAGTATTCATTGTAATTTGTGTCTTTTTTGCAAAAATAATGACAACTATGTCAAAACTAAAAAAATTATGTAAAAATATTAATAGTCATTGTTTGTGATTTACTTATGGGAGGAGTCTACATTAAATTTTTGATATATTAATCATTTATATGTTATGTAATAAATTTTTCTGAATTATTTGTATCCAACTCAACTTTTGAATCCAATGCCTTATACTACTAGGCATTGTTTTAAAACTTAAGCACTTGAATTACCAAAATGATGTAACTAATACATTTTTGAAAATATTTTAATACAAGAACATGTTAAATGTATTTTGATTATATATTCCATGTGGTTCAACTAGAAATTTTTGATTAAAACTATAGTTTAACTAGCTTTATAGTTTTAGGTCAAAAGAATAACTATGTAGAATGAAGAATAACGGGATAACTACGTATAACTATGTACAAATACACAAAGAGTTAAATCAAATTAAACCGAGTTATTCTCAATTATTTTTTTCTAGCGGCGCATGTGTCAACTATGTTGGCTAGTTAATCCAAGTTATTCTTTTTTGGCGGCGCACATGTCAGTTTTATCGGCTAGTTAATCTTAATTATTCCTAGTTATTCTTTTTTGACGGCGCACGTATCAGTTTTGTTGGCTTATCAATCCTAATTATACCAAATTTTATATATACCAAACTATATGGTTAATTTAAAATCTACACTAATTTTTTTAATGAAAAATTTGTCTTTGTAAACTTTTAAAAGTAATAATTTAGTATTCTCTAATGATTAATTATTTTTCATATAAAAATTAAAAGAAAAAATCAATTTTAATATACCAACTAAATTTTATATATCTTTTTAATACATGAATATTTATTTTAATACACTAACTGTTTGTTTTATCTACTTTAATACATAAATTATCAATCATTTATTAATTTTACACACGTTCGATTCTTTTCCGTTTAGGGAAAAATTGTAGTTTTTAAATTTAAAATTCATGAAAATTTCAACAAAAAAATTTATAAAATTTACATTTTCCAAAATAAATCATGAAAATTTCAAAAATAATATATATTTTTAAAAAATATTTTATTTTTTAAAAATTTTAAAAAAATTAAATTTACAAAATTGTCAAAAATTCAAAATTTAAAAATAAAATTACACTTAAGAGAAAATAGCTTTTTTAATTAAAAAAAATTAAAATTTATGAAACAACAAAAGAATTTTATCGGTGGAGAATAATTGAATTCTTTGGTATAAATATTCGACGAGTTAAACCTAATTTCCCCCTAATTATCCCTAGTTATACTTAATTCATGGGGTGTTTTTTCAAGATTTGATTGAGGTGAGATTGAGATAAGATGAAAATTTTCTTCAAAAAACTAGATAAACAAAACTGCAATAGAGAAACAAAATTGTAATAGAGAAACAACTTTGCAATGGAGAAACAACTCTACAACTAAAAACTCAAACTTTAGAATTTTTGATCAAGTAAACAAATTTTCAGATATAGAAAAACAAAACTGCAATATATAAACAAAACTGCAATGGAATCGATTTTATAGAATATGAGATAATTAAATCATAAGACGTCGTTTTCACCTAATTTGGGCAAAACAAAACTGCAATATACAAACAACTCTGCAATAGAAAAAAAACTCTATAATAGAAAAACAACAATCAAAAGATTACGTTGACCAAGCAAAAGAACTGCTATGAGTTTTAAAAATCTATAATACAACCACCGTAGATTTTCAAAAATCTGCAGTCAAAGGATTAGGAAAAATTGCGGCAAAAAATATGCAGTAACATCAGGGTCAGATGAGTAAAAAAAAATATGCGGTAACGTGTGCAACAAAACTGCGACCATTGCATATTTAAAACAAAATGTGGTCAAAGTGGTTATTCTGGAAATTTTGTTTTCTGATAAATCTGCGGACACATGATTCATTAGAGACTTTTTATGAATGTCAACTAAGTATCGTAAGTAAATTGTAGTCAAATAAACAAATTTGCAATGTAAACAATTATGCGGTGACAAAAAAAATATGCAGTCAAGTAAAAAAAATTGCAATGTAAGTAAATCTACAATGTAAATAGATTTGCGGCCGAAGAACAAAAAATTGCGATTAAATGATCAAAAATCTGCAATCAAGAAAACAAATCTGCAATGTAAATAAAAATATGTGAGAAAAAATCTGCGAAAAATAAAAATCTGCGGTGACATAGAAGTGACGTAAAAATTTGATGCCAAATAAACAAACCAAAACGCAAGAAAACAAATTTGCAACACCAATAAATCTGCGAGAAACAAATCTGCAATACAAATAAATCTGCATTACAAAATCTCGCAGATTTGTTTCACTCCCAGAAAAAGCGGTGGCATTTAACGTAAATACTGCAAACTTTTTCTCGCTCCTCTATTCAGATTTTTTTCCCAGCGTTTTTGTTTGTTCATGACCTACATGTACTTTTGGGTTTAACGAAAATGTTTAACCATCCAGTAATTTAAAAAAATGTTGGGTCAAGTAAGTTTTTTGTCTATATTTAATGCACTTTTTTGCTATGAACGTATTTTAGTTTATTTCAAGGCAGTTAATAACTATTGTGCATTTCAAATGGAGAGAGGAGAAAAGTTATGTTGGTTTTATTAAAAATAGTGCATCAATCCATCACTTTATGAGACTATATTTTTTGTCATGTTTTTCAAGATGAGAAAAATAATATTTTTTTACCATCAATCTTTAAAACAAATTATTTGATAGAATATATATCCGAAATATTAAATTATACCAAAATTTATAATTTTTCCTATTCTACTAATACATTTTTGATTTGTTTTATCTGGACACATAAATAATACACAGTTGTTCATGCATGTGTACATAACGTTAGTGTACACAATGCTAATTATCTAGTATATACCAAGATCATGCCATATGTGTACAGAGCCGTACAATAACTATGCATGATGTGTATAAAATGATAAAGCAGTCTCTTACAACGTCGTGTACACAATGAACATGCATACAGTCTAAAGCAGTGTGTACATGATGCTTATGTACACGGTGATCATGCAGTATGTGTACAACGTCGTATATGAAATGATTATGCAGACTGTATAAAGAGGTCTTTACACGATGCTTGTGTACACAATGATCACACAATCTATGTACATAATGATCATGCAGTCTGTGTACTTAATGATCATGTATTTTGTGTACACGATTATCATGCAGTCTGTGAACACAATGATCATACAGTCTGTGTACACAATACTCATGCAGTATCTGCACAAAATGATCATGCAGTCTGTGTACACAATGATCATGTTGTTTGTGTACAAATGAGCACGCAATATGTGTACACGGTGATCATGTAGTTTGTGTACACAATGATCACGCATTTTGTGTACATCATCGTATATACAATGCAAATTATTCGATGTATACAATGATTATGACGTCGTACACAAAATACATCAACATCGTCAAGATTGTGTACACTGAATAGTAAAACAATGTTTAAACATTAAGAGAATAATTTCATTGAAAGATACTAGAAAATAAAAAGAATTTTTTTTCTTATGTCCAAATAAAACGAAATATATGTATATTCATAGAGTACAAAAAATTATGAATTTTGATATAATTTTTATTTTTGTTGAAAATATATATTATGAAATAATTGGTTTTAAAGATTGAAAATTAAAAAAATGAAACATGGTAGGAGAAAGAAAAGAAAAGCTGACATATATTAAAAGAGAGAATGAAAAGTATAATGTAATTATCTAAAAAAATAAAGATATAATTAATTCCATATATTTCTCTTTGTCTCAAAGTCATTATCTTATTATTATTTTTCTAAACGTGCACTAGAGTAAAAATCACCCGAAAAAAAGTGTTTGTGCAACAATAAAATTTGAGTTCATAATTTAATAGTAATTTCATATTCGTATCCTTTTCGTTAAACTTTAGCATCCAAAACTGTTTAAAATTAATATTTTAAGAAAATTAGAAACCGTAATTAGTTTTTACTCCATTATAGACTTCTCTTTTATCATATGCATAATTTAACTTTTCTAGCTAATTCCATACAAAGTTAAAACTAACAATATTACCTAAAATGATTTAAACCAAACTTATCTCTTCTTCATCCATAATTTGACTTGTTTTCATAGAATATATCATATTCGATTTACGTTTCATTTCCTAATATATATTATTTCCCTAACATCTATTTCATCTATAATAAGTTAATTTCGATTTCTTCTACCTATGGTGAGAAGAAACACACTTTGTACTATTATGTTTCAATCACACTATTACAGTGGGCGTTCTGCATTTTTTATATTCAAGATGAATGTTTAAACATAAAGTTTTTTTTTATGACTCTGGTATCCGGAGATCCGAAAGATTTCGACTAGGCCCAAAGCGTCTGCAGTCACCGAGGGTATTCAGGAGAGCCGCTAAAATTCACCCCAGTTTAATTGACGGTGGCCAGAATTCAAACCCCATGGCGGACCTCACAGCTGTGAGCCCTTTACCATCAGAGCTAGAAGCTCCGGTTAAACCTAAAGATTAAAGGATTTATACACAAGTAACTAGAACTATGGACTTAATAACCTAATACTCCCCTCCCCCAAGGTGGAGTGTGGAGGTTGCACACACCCAGTTTGAGTAAAATCTCTTTAAATTTGTGTTGTCCCAAGGCTTTGGTCCTTATATTGGCCAAATGAGACTTATGGAGACATGTCGCAGTTTGATCTTCCTCCTATATTCTCATCACGAATGAAATGGCAATCAAATATGACGTTTTTTGTTCGTGCATGATAGACGTGATTCGTTCCCAAGTTTATAGTTGAAAGGCTATCGGAGTATAGAATGATCAAAGAAGAGCAGAGAATACCAAGTGAAGGTAGCGAGTCACAAAGCCAAAGTATTTCACAAACCATATCGTCCATTGCTCGGTATTCAGCTTTGGTAGAGGAGGAGGAAAAAACATCATGTTTCTTCGTTTTCCAAGATACTGGAGATCTAGCAAGCTGAATAAACCATTATTTGAGAGAGCGACGAGTTAATGGAAAATCGTCCCAATCCGAATCGCACCAGAGCGTTAAGTCCTATTAGAACACAGAAGAATGTCTTGTCCAAGGCTGTTTCTAAGATAGAAAATGACCCTTAACATATATGTCCAATACGCTTCTTTTGGAGCACTCGTGAATTATGATAATTCATGAATCACTTATGATAGTTTTGAAAGGAGTTATCCCTACATAGATGAGATGACCAACATTTCTGTGGTACTTTGTTGGATCAGTGAATTCCTCAACAGAAGCTAAAGCTAGCTTGTGATGTTGTTCCAGAGGAAAAGAGATTGGTTTCATTCCTAGCCATGTTTCAACAATTATATCAAGTGCAAACTGTCGTTGGCAAAGATAAATACCAGCCGGATTGCGTGCAACTTCAATGCCTACGAAAAGCCAAAGATTTACAAGGTCTTTAATGTGGAAACAAGAGCTTAGTAATGCTTGAAATTGTTGATAACATCATAGGTACATCATGTGGTTATCAAGTCATCAGCGCAAACAAAAACGTGTAGATGAGAACCACCATGAACGTAGATAAATAGGCAGTAATCTAAATTATTATGTTCAAAACCATAAGAACGAGAGCATATGTTAGTTTTGGAAACCATCACCTAGGGCATGTTCGAGTCTGTGGAGAGACTTTTGAATGTGACAAACTTTTGAGTTATCGACTGTCTGAAAACCAGGTGGGAAGCGCATATAGACTTACAGACTTAGAATTTAATTCCTAAAACTATACTGCAAGGAACAGATCAATATAGCATAGATATGGTCGAATCCCACAGAGACTAAATAGAAAACTTTCAGTTCGATTTCGAATCAAGCTAAGAAATAAATAAGAGTTGTTTTGTGAAAAATAATGAATAAAACCAATAAGTAAACGGTTTTAAATTAATAAAATAAAAGCGTCATGCATTAGGAAATTCTACAGGTTATCATGTTTAAAAGCTCAAGTTAACATGCATGATTTTACTTTGAAAATAGTTCTCAACATGAAAGACAACAAAAGAATAATCTCCTCTCGAAGTATTAAACTCTATTCTCGAAATATTAGAAACAAACTCTCGCCGTATCTAACTAATTCAATCATGCATTAATGTTCAGATTCAATTGTTTATAAGCATTCAGGTCAATATTCTCGTAAGCAAAAACACTTACTCATCTAGACTATATCAAATCTCTAAACCAAATCTCTTTGTGTTTATTAATCTAATATCAATGAACTAGTTAGCTACTCTAATTCATACATTAAAAACAAGTCTAGACTAAAACCTAACAATTACAATCCTTTATGACAAACCCTAACATTCAAATCTGGTTTCCCTAGAAAACCGTAAAACCTAACTAGAGAACTACTAAGACATTTAAAAGTAAACACAAATCAATATCAAAGAAGAACTCATAATCAATAAACAAAAATAGATATTGGAATAGAAAATAGGGTTCAGAAATCTTCTACACAAAGATTCATGATTCCTCTCCTAGTAAAAATTACAATAATCAAATCATAGGTCTAATAAAACCAAGACACAAGGCTTATATAGTGCTAAGAAAAAAAGGAAAAACCAAAATAGAATAAAAGATAGTCTTGAGAACCAATTCTGCAAATTTTGGAAATTTTCTAAAAATTCTCGGATGAAGTGCTGGATCGGGCACTTTTGGATCGACCGGGCACTCTTCTCGTAGAATTCGAGGAGAAAATGCTTAATTGGGCATTCAGAGATCGAACGGGCACTCCAGGGGATTTCTGCGCGATCTTCTTCTGCGAGTCAGCTTGACCAGTCTTCAGTAAAATAGCCATAACTTTTGATTTATCTGATGGAATAACTCGAAACCACCTCCATACGAAAGATAACTCACGTGAATATCTTGTGTCCAAATTTTAGATCAGTCCATCCACGGGAACATCTTCAACCATTGTTAAAATTCTGACCCTTATACTGGACTATGCATATGCATATGCCAATTCGCATCCAAAACGTCCAAAACACCCAGAAATCTGTAAAAAACACCAATTTTCAAAGAAAACCTCAGATAACGCTAAATAGAAAGCATAAATGCTTACTATAAAACGTTAAAACCGAGTGATATCAATTCCCCCAGACTTAGATCTTTGTTTGTCCTCAAGTAAATCAAGATTAAATCCTGAGATGAGGTTTGAAAAGGACCACACGGAATATCATAGAATCTCGGAAACCCCAAACTCAAGTATCAAAACAAAAGACACTAATCCTAGACAACCACTGCAAATAGACTGTTTACCACCACATAACCAACAACATGTCTTTTACTCTAAATCCTGAATCAATCAAACTATCAAATCATCTCAACCAGCTCATTAAATTCATTCAAATTCAAATGGTGCATTCTTACTTATGGGGTATCGATCAGCGCACTCGAGTACCTCTTCTATCAAAGTTCCCATACCAAACAGAGCATCAATCGATTTCTGGTCCTGATCCTTTTTCCCCCTTTCTCACTTGTCATTTCTTTTCTTTTCTTTTCTTACTGTTCTTTTCTATTTGTTCGCATTTCTACTCTTTTTTTCTTTTCTTTTCTTTTCTTTTTCTTTTTTTTAAGCAGTCGGTTTTTCTGGGATTGACTACGGATTTCTAGATCTTGCTTTCAATCCTTTTTCAATACCGTTTTTTCTTAAGGGGGAGAGAAAAATGACTCGGATCGTACTGAAAGAACTTATCGATTTTACAAAACACTGAAGAGCAAGATACCTAGCTTTCATAGTATACAAACACCATAAGTAAGAGAATTTAAGATCAAATTAAGTCATAGCACAACTGATCTAGCATCAAATCATCAACAATCCAAAAAACATAGCTTTGAAAGGCATATCAATCAATCAATGGGGTTCCAATCCTAAGTCTAGCGGTTAATCTAAGTCGGCAGTCAAATAGAGAGTGAAACTGAACTCACACTAGGTTAGTAGTCATCACGGATTCTGGCCATTATTCCTTCAACTCAACTAGACTCTTCTAAATTAAAAACCAAAAATTTCAAAAATTTTCACCAAAATACAAAACATCAAAACAGAGTTAGTATCATTACACCCTCCTCCAAACTTACTTCACCCCGTCCCGGTGTGAAAATAAATCCAAGAGAAGAAATAAGAGTAACATGAATCAATAGAGAAGTCTCCAAGAGATCAAAATAAAAACAATACTATATGAGTTCAAGGGAAAGGAAGGTACTAATGGTGAAGTGTCCTCAATCTGAGATCCGCTCCAAACTCCTATGCCCGAAAAAAGAACAAACACTCAAGAGAGGTGTTAGAGTTCTTTCGATTCGAAACACATAATAGAATAGTTGTACAATGATGGAGCAATGTTAACTGAAGAGTGTAACAAGAATCACTTGTAAGAGAAACTATTAAGAGTAGAATGATCAAGTAATACTAATGAACAATTAGCAAAAATCATATATGAAAGGCACCATTCAAAATAGTTCTAAGCAATCTATCCAATATCACATCATCAAGTTGGTAAGTAAAGAGAAATGATCAAGCAATACTAACTAAAATTAGCAAGAATTAAGAGATACTTAAGGAGGAAAAACCAACTGATCATAGTTCTAAAATCAACTCAAATCAAAACATCAAGTAAAGTTGTTAATGGTGAATAATAATCTTAACAATACTAATAGACATTAGCAAGAATCACGAGAGAAACCATTAAGATAACCAACAATTCAAGTGAGATGATTAGGAATGAAAATAGATAAGAGATAATTCGAAGTGTCTTGAAGATCCTTCACCAGTAATATCCTAAATCACAGAGAACTCAAAACTAAAAATAAATAGGTTAGGACTAAAAGAAAAACTGACTCAAAATTTGAAAAACAACTAATCTAAAACACCAATAGTGGGTTGCCTCCCACTCAGCGCTTGTTAAAAATCGTTAGCTTGACTGTGGAGCCCAATGTGCTAATCATGAGAATCAAATGGTTGAGCCAATGCAACTTTAGTTCTTCTCATGTTAGTGCAATAGAATTTATGCACAAAGAAATACAATGTTTCCCATGGTAAAAAGACATCAATCACATCAAAGAAGCTGACTACATATGTGGCATATATCATGAATTGCTCCTTGAATACTAGAGGCTCATGATAATCAAATGTATTAGATGGAAAAATAAAATCAGCTTCAGGTTTAAACAAGTTCAGCACAAAGTAGTTAACTTCATCTCCATTAATCATGTAAAACACATCATTCTCACTTCTAAAGTCCATCTCAACCTTATGATTTTCTAAATCACTCAAGATCTTATCTACATCAAGCACATCTCCTAGGCAAGACTTTTTAAGAAGTGGACCAGACTCATCATGCATTGAAAACCTTAACTTGAGATCATGAATTTCATAACATATTCCATTATAATTCCTAGTAAATGAAACATCATAGTATCTAGTCTTTGAGACTCACATATCAAATCATGACATTCATCAATAATCATGGGTATATGCAAACTAGAAGTTATATCTTCAATGCTAGGCGTGTGACATAATTCATAATCATGAAATTCAGAGTTAAACTCAAATATACCTTGGCTTGGTGGAACCCAATATATTACCTCTTCAAATCTTTCAGCTAAGTTTAACTCTTCACGTGTGATATCTCTTCCCTCAAGTGTTGCTTGGTGTAAGAGGATGTTTAGTCTGAGAAATTTAGCTATAACTCTCTTTGGCGGTGTTGGATATTCTTTTTCAAGATAATCCAAATCTAATTTTTGTTCTAAGGTAAGCACGTTCTCATCAAATGGTTCTTTCTTATCCTGAATGTTCTCTTCGAATGTGTCCATCTGCTCATGTAGCCAACATTGTAATCCATGGCCATCACCTATATAATTAAAAAAATAAATAAAAATAAGATAAAAAAGATCTTAGACTAAACTCTAAAGAAAACTTAAAAGGCACTGTATTGGTCCCCGGCAACAGCGCCAAAATTCTTATAGACCTGGAATATAATTCCTAAAACTAAACTGCTGAGAACAGATCAATGTAGCATAGATAGGGTGGATTCCTACAAAGACCAGATAGCGCACTTTCAGTTCAATTTTGAATCAAGCTAAGACAGTAAATAAGAGTTGTTTTGTGAACAGTAATTAATAAAAGCAATAAGTAAACAGTTGTAAATCAATAAAATAAAAGCTTCAGGCATTAGGGAATTCCACAAGTTATCATTTTTAAAAGGTTAACATGCAGAATTTTACTTTGGAAATAGTTCTCAACATGAAAGGCAACAATAGAATAATCTCCTCTCGAAGTATTAAACTCTATGCTCGAATTATTAGAAACAAACTCTCGCAGTATCTAACTAATTCAATCATGCATTAATGTTCAGATTCAATTGTTCATAAGCATTCAGGACAATACTCCTGCAAGAAAAAACACTTACTCATATAGAATAGATCAGATCTCTAAATCAAACTCTTTGTGTTTATTAAAATAATAACAATAAACTAGTTAGCTACTCTAATTCATGCATCAAAAACAAGTCTAGACTAGGAACCTAACAATTTCAATCCTTTATGACAAACCCTAACATTCAAACCTGGTTTCCCTGAGAAACCCTAAAACCTAACTAGAGAACTACTTAGACATTGAAAAGTAAACACAAATCAATATCAAATAAGAACTCATAATCAATAAAAAATAGATTTTGGAATATAAAATAGGATTCAGAAATCTTCTTCACATAGGTTTAGAATTCGTCTCCAAGTAAAACTTAGAAAAATCAAAGCATATGTCTAATAAAACCAAGGCACAAGGCTTATATAGTGCTAAGAAAAAAGGAAAAAACCAAAATAGAATAAAAGATAGCCTTGGACCAATTCTGCAAATTTTGGAAAATTTCTAAAAATTCTCGAATGAAGTGCTGGATCAGACACTTTTGGATTGATCGGACACTCTTATTGTAGAATTCCAGGAGAAAATGCCAGAGCGGGCACTCAAATATCGATCGGGCACTCTAAGGGATTTATGTGCGATCTTCTTCTGTGAGTAAGCTTGACCAATCTACAGTAAAATAGCCATAACTTTTGATTTATCTGATGGAATGACTCGAAACCACCTCCATATGAAAGCTAACTCACGTGGATATCTTTTTCAAAATTTCAGCTTAATCCATCTACGAGAACATCTTCAAACATTGCTAAACTTCTGACCCTTCTGTTGGACTCTGCATCTGCATATGCCAATTCACATCTATAACGTCCAAAACAACCAAAACCTGTAAAACATATCAATTTGTAGAGAAACCCTCGGATAACGCTAAATAGCAAGCATAAATTCTTACTATAAAACATTAAAACCGAGTGATATCATAGACATCTTCTTCAAGATTATCATGAAGGAATGAGTTGTGAACATCCATTTGATGGACTTCCCAATGATTATTGGTTGCTTGTTGAATTAAAACACAGACCATTACCATCTTAGCAACCAGTGCAAAAGTCTCTTCGTAATCAACTTTTTCGGTTTGATTGTTTCTTAAAACAATGAGACGGGCTTTATGACGTTGAAGGGAACCACAAGAGTTGAATTTGAGTTGAAAAACCCACTTATAGTCGATAGCTTTCTTCCTTTGAGGAAAATCAACATTTTTCTAAGTGTTATTGGTTTCGAGCATTAATCTCGTCTTTAATAGCTGATCTCCAGTTTTCATATGATATAGATTCATTATAAGTGTAAGGTTCTATAGCAGAAGAAATTTCCAAAACATAAGCATGTTATTGAGAAGAGAAGCGGAAGAAGACATGTAGTTGTTAATCGGATATGGTGTTGCAAAGGCATAAGGTTTTTGTAACAACATTTTCACATAATTAGCTAGTTTCGTTGGCGGATTACGTTTACGCTATCCACGAACCAGAATTTTTGGTTAAGAATCTGGTTAAGCCAAAGAAGAAGGAGTGGTCAAATGCGAATAAGAAGATCCATTGGGTAGTGGAAAATTAGAAGCAGATGGAGAGTCTGAGACAGGAGAACCAGAAGAAGAAGACAATTAGGTGTTGTTTGTAGTTTCAACAGAGGAAGAAGACACATGTTGATCAATTGTTTGAACTAGTGGAATTGGGTGTAGAATTACCATAGGAGTATCATCATCTTGGGGACAAAGAAGCTAAAGTGTTAGATCAACTTGAATTAGGTCATTATTCTTGCGATTTTCCTGAAAAACATAACTCTCTCATAGAAAATGACGTCTCGTGTGATAAAGAAAAGACCTGTTTCAAGATTGTACTTTCAACAACCTTTCTTACCGAATGGAAAACCAAGGAAGACGTTGTGATTTTATCAAGAACCTCCATGTTTCTGATTATGGACATGATAGAGACACCCAAAAATGGAAAGATGAGTGAGAGGTGGATGAGCGATGATATAACATATCAAAATGAGGTTTGCCGTGATGAGTAAGATTCGGGGTCTGATTAATAAGATACACCACGATCAGAGCAAAATATCCCCAAAATTCAATGGGAAAATATGCTTGAAACGGGAGAGCACGAGCAACATTATAGATGTGGTGATGTTTTCATTCAGCTCTATCATTTTGTTGAGGCGTACCGACGCACGAAGTATGATGTTTTCGTTCAGTTGTACCATTTTTGTTGTTTGAAAAAATCAGTGAGACAAAGAAAATCAGAGCCATTGTCGCTGCGAATAATCTTTACATGTCTATTAAATTGCATGCTAACCAATGCTATGAAGTTATTAAGCCCAGTTGGTGCATTTATTTTGTTGGGCATAAAATAAATCCATAATGCTCGTATGTAGTCATTAAGCACAGTCGGAAAATACTGTGAGCCAAAAATTTCAGGAGTGCGATGCGGCCCCCATAAGTCGCAATGAACCAATTCAAAATGAAGACTTGTTTTATTTTCTCTCAAAGGAAAAGAATCTCATGTATGTTTTGCTCGAATACAAACATCACTTTTTTAGTGTCTAACAAAGAAGAAGAAGAAACTGGAAGTTGCAGAAATTTTATAGCTTTGTAAGACACATGACCCAAGCGTCGATTCCACAATTCAGTTGATGAAGAGCTTGAATTGTAAATCGCCGATGCAACATCCATCCCTCGAAAAAAATATAATCCATGTGACTGCTCACCCGCTCCAATCAACGTATGATACTATGAGAAGAAACACACTCTGTTGTTATTATGTTTCATTCAAATTATTACAATGGACGTTCTGCATCGTTTATACTCAAGATGAATGTTTAAACCTATAGACCAAAGGTTTTATACACAAGTAACTAAAATTATGGGCTTTATAGCCCAATATATGGGAGTCGCATCTTTGTATTTAAATTAGAAAATTTTTAGTTTCTCAATATTTTTTAGGGTTGACATCATTACACCCCCTGAACTTTNCCCCCCCCCCCCCCCCCTCCCCTCGAACTTGGGAGCTTTTGATTATGATACCCAAACTTGTGATAATCTTTACCTTTCCCCATGTACTATTTGACTTCGTCAATTTCCCCCCTATGAAATTAATCAGAGTTGTTGGCGATTTAAAAAATTAATTACGTTTACAAATTGCATGTAATAGGTTAAATTAAACCGAAAAAACCGAGCAAATTAAAAGAAAATTTATTTCATTTATTTCCCTTTTACTTACTCTAAACCGAGAAAGAGATCAACACTCACAATGACTGGGAGAAGAAATTGGAAGCTAAATATCCCGTGGTTGNCGTGTTGTCCCCTAGGTCAAATTCCCCCCCCCCCCCCCTTTCTTCTGATCTGGGATTTTGGATTATATATAACGATGATGTGAGGATCTGTATGTTATGTTTACCAATTTCGTATTTGATATGATCGTTTGATGAAGATTTTAAACAACGGCAGATTGTGCAATGTGTTCTACAATATTAATAAGAAAAACCTAAGAACCTAATTGTCTGTGAAGTAAATAGGTATTTCAAATTATTTCTTGCCATTCTTTCTAGATTTGTATTGCTCATATAAAATTTGGGATTTGTTCTCTACAAATCGACTTAGCCAAAAACAAGGTTCTGGAACCCTAACTTTTTCCAGAATCGTGTTCTCTGTAAAATGTAGCAAGCTTTTTTTTCCTTCTCGATTTAGAGTAAGTAAAATGGAAGTAAAATGAATTTTTTTTTTAATATGCTCGGTTTTGTTCGGTTTAATTTAACCTATTAAATGAAATTTTTAAACACAATTAAGTTTTTAAATGGCCAAAATAACTCTGGTTAATCGCATAAGGGAAATTGACGAAGTCGAAAAGTACAAGGCGTAAGGTAAAGAGCATTACAAGTTTGGGTATCAGAACCAATATCTTACAAGTCGAGGGGGGAAAATTGGGTGTATAAAACTCAGGGGGTGTAGTGATGTCAACCATATTTTTTATTATTTTTGTATCATTAATAATCGCATAAGATTAACATAATGTGATCTCCATTTTACTTTTATCTCCATATAGAATGTATAGTTTATAGAAATTACCAAATTAATAATATCTAGTTGGTCGTACTTGAACCAAAGTCGCAACATCAAATATAGCATGTCTCTATATTGAAATTGGGAGTTTTTTCAAAATTAATGGTCTTGAAATTAGTTGCAGCTGTTTAATCAGTGACTCGGTCATGACATTTTGTTTATGGACGTGGGAACCGAATGCTCAACATCGATTCCAATTGATATTCAACAATCATTAAAAGCTTGTGACATGTCTTCACCAGCATTATTAGGCATAACTGACTTTATTATATAATAAGGAAATTGTGCTTTAAACCTAATTATTTGAATATGAATTTTGCAAAATTCATACTTTGTGTTGTCCACATAAAATATCACTAGATGCATCCATTAATACCATAAAATATCGAAATGGACCACGCGGTGGATAGATATGTCCACATATATCACCATGAATTTTTTAGATAATAATGGAGATTCATTCCCAATTTTTGCTTGTGAAATGATGATATGAGTTTTTCTTGAGAACATGTAATACAAGAATACACATTTGGTTGCAGATCTTCTTGTTTCTCAATGGATGACCATTAGAATTTTGTACAGTTCTTCTCATCAAAACTGAACCAGAATGGCTAAACCATTCAGGTCATACCTTGAACATAAGTTTACTATAATATATGATTATATTGTGTAGTTTTGTGCAATATAAGTTTACTATAATATATGATTCTATTGTGTAGTTTTGTGCAATATAATCGTGAAGATAATATTGGTAAATATTTCTTTGTTTTTTGAAGCAATGCATATATTTTTGTCACATTAACTTTTTATTCATAGTTTTTATGTGATATCCATTTATATGGACACCTCTGAAACTTAATAAATTGTATGAGCCTTAGGAGAATATAGCGCATCCGTTATTTCAAATTTTTGTCTCCATTGGGATTGAAAACTAGTTCATAGCATATAATGATATTTGCACTATCATATAAGGTATTCACACTTTCAATGAAATCTTTTATATTGGGACTGGAGAAATATTTTATATCTTTAAATATTATGTACATTGTTACATTATTTCCAAACATGTAAATTCATAATATGTCTCAATCTTTGATATTATGTAGCACTGAGATACATATTATACATTAAGTAAGCAAAAACTATTATAATAAAATTTTGTTATACGCAATAGGAAAAACATCTTTAGGTAAACTACAATGCATATGCATATAATATGAGCTACAAAAAACTCATTTTATATTAATTTCTAGTCACTTTACTTTCAGTTGAAACCCTCACTATAAAAAAATATATCAACGATATCTAGATGGGTATCATCATTCAAGTCATGAAAAGATTGTTCAAGCTGATCACACATGAGATTTGTTGCAACATCTCTTATTTTAACTTTTGGTGATGTTTGATACAGATTGACCAGATAGTTTGATATACGACAAGTTTGGGATCAATGTTCTTTCATATTGCATATATAACAAATGTTTTCACCTTAATTTTTCACAACACGACGAACATCATTGATTTAAGGATTTATGTTGGTTATTTCTGCACTGAAATTATTTGGATGTAAAGTCCTTCCTTTTCCTCATCTACAACCTCCCACGATTGTGAGCACATCCTTTACCGCATTTGTAACCTCATTCTTGCCAATTATTATTATCTTCACTTTTGAAAGTGAAGCTGATTTAGTTAGATGAGTTTGATTGTTCATCATCATAAGCTCATTATTCTGCTCAGCAACAAGGACTTACATCAAGTTATAGTATCGAGTATATTTATGTGCTATTGTTGTTACATTACTAAATTAGAGGGATGTAATGTATGGAAAGTTTTATCAATCATATCACAATCAGAACATTTTCACCGCATAACATCTTCCTTGGTGAGATTTCGAATAAAGAAGAATTATACTCACTTACACATCAATAGTTCTGGAAACGCGGATTTAGTCATTTATGCATGTTTTTTTTTTAAAGATTACATATTTTGGTGATCAAATCTATCTCTTAGAGATATCTAGAAATCTACAGGACTTCCTCTCGTGATATATTTATTTTTTAAACAATTGTGGAGGTGGTGACGCACAAATATCATGGCTTTAACTCTATCCTCATTTGTCATCATTTCTAACCGATCAATAGTTTTTAAAAACTCGTCGACTTTTAGATACATTTTTGTATTTAATTTCGATGTCATATTTAATCGCTTTCAACAACATCCAAGGCCAATATCAAGTTTTGTTAAATTTTACATGATAAATATATGAAATTTTTTTTTTATTAAACATAGAATCTAATACATATTTCTTATTTTAAATAACCTTATATAAATATATAATTACAATTAGAAATTTAAATATTAAATTAATAATTTAAAGTATAATTTAGATCCATAATATATATATATATATATATATATAAAATATAAGTTAAATGCATAATTTAAAAACATAATTTTACAGACATAAAATAAAATAATCATTTTATAGGACAAGTAATACCACATGATCGTAAAATATTACATCGTATATTTGTGGAATTATATATTAAATTGGGTATAGAAATGTAACATGTTATAAAATATTAGAAAGAAAATAATATTTTTATGTTTAATTATTTTATGTTAAATTATTTTATGATCTTATAAAGTTTTTGTGAATAAAATATAAAAATAATATAAGTTACTTAAACTTAAACTATAATATTATATAATCAATATATATTTTTTACTAAATAAGAGATATATCTAATAAGAAAATAAGATTAAAACTCACCAATGCTAATTTACACAAAGTATATTTGTCATTTTATTTTAAACCCATAATTTAACATAATGGACATATATCATTTTTCTTTTGGAATCATTTTTTTATATAAAAATTTTAGGTTTATTAAACCCAAATATATTTTAGTTACATCATACAGCCCATTTACACATAATAGAAAAATCTCAAACCCAAAAATCTGAAATTGGGTGGGTTTTCCTACGCCCAATTAGAACTCAGGGCTCATAACTTAACAAAAAAAATCCTAGAGAAAAACTAAGAAAATTGAAGTGCGGTATCACTTGTGTCATTCCGATGATCCAGCGACGGAGACCGAAGTGGTGCTCACACCACCACCCACGTCGAGCTTTCATTATGAACATAAGAAAGATGCTAGTTGACGAACACACTACACGATATGAAGAGACATAAGGGCAAGTTTCCAATGCACATCTATGAACTAGAAGGAGTCACCATTAGGCTTGGTTTAACAGAGCCTTCGAAAGGTGGTGGTTCCCGCACAATCGCGCGAAAGCAGCCGCATCTCTTTCTGCCAGTGACTGAGCCTAAGATTGCACCTTGAGATCCTTCAACTTGATCCACGGTGACTTCCATGCACCTCCCGACAACAGATCTCTCCATATCCATCACGGAGGAGCAACTAAATCAACAATCCAAACCTTTGTGAGATTAGAAAGAAAGGGAAGGAGTAGATCTATGACGTCAAAGAGTGAGAGACGAACTGGAATAGCTCGTCGTTTCTGGATTTCACCGGCAAATTTGAGAGGTGCGGTGCACGAGAGGACGGTTGACTCACCGGAAAAAATCTCTCACCGCCTCACAAATCCAGGAGAGATGTTGGGTAGAAAGATTAAGGAGAAAAATAGGGGGGGGGGCTTTCAGAATCATAGTTTCATTACTTTCCAAAAGTTCCCAATTTAGTGACGTTACTAGAGAACATCATTCTAAATCCATGTTTACAGTGAAATGTTTTACTCGAGAAATATATGTTAATCTAGTTTTTGGGTGAATGTAATAGCTGAATAACCGGTTTAAAACCCATTAAATTTATTTAACACAGTTGTGATAATTTGGACCATAACTAGAATAAAATTTTATATTGTACAACTATATCTTTTTTGATAAAAAAGTGAAATAGCATTAATTAAATGAGAGTTTTCAGTGGATACAAAAGTTTAGATAATAGTTGAGGGAATCCAAAAAAATATAAAAAAACATCCCAGAACTTTGAGGTTGTAGTGAAGCTAACTGTGTTCTAACAAGAGAAGCATAAGGTTTTTATATTTTCTTTGTTTTCTCTTTGCTAATATCATGTCGCGGATTAGACGATCAATAAATCAGAATAGCATTGTGGCTGTTGTAGCTTTGTCTTCATGTATCCTAGCATTCGTTTCTTGCCATAATGCATAGGTTATAGCTTTGGAGGCAAGACGTCGTAGGAGCTTGACATCATTCGGAGAAGATAGTAGCCATTGCATCAGTGCATTCCATGTGTATAAACCATTGAAAGAGCAGCCTAGTCTTGATTAAGTGAGTCGCCAAACAGTTAATGAGTAGTCGCATTGTAGTAGAAGGTGATCTTGTGTTTCAACCGCCAAGTTATAAAGGCAGCATTGCGGATCTTGAGCTTTATTCCACTGGTTGATTCTTGATCTTGTTGGTAGCCTTTGCAAGGAGTATATCCAAAATTCGAAAGCATGTTTGGGTATTGCGCCTTTGAACCAGACATTTCTTGTCCAAGGCAGCTCGTTCTTCCTTTCTCTTAGTGTTTCCCATGTACCTGAGGCAGAGTAGATATTGGTATGAGTGTTGGTTGCTTGCTAATAATAGGTATCATTAATTAACGAATTTGATATAAGAAAAGATGAGAGGGCTATGTGTGTCGTCTCTACGTTGTTAAATCTTGCTGGTCTAATACGCCATAATCCACCTCTCGATGCTTCTGCAACTGAACTTGAGATATGGACTCCTAGTTCTTGTGGTCTTCGATCCCCGAGAAGATCAATGATGGGGCCTATGTCTAACCATCAGTCAAACCAGAAACTTGCGGTTGTTCCGGATCCAATTTTGCATCGAATGAACTGTTTTGCTAGTGGCCGAAGATTTAGTAACGATTTCCAAGTTGAAGACGTTGTTCTTGTTTCGTCTTGGCCCCAGAAACTGGTTTGTCTTACACGATTTTGGATTGTCTATGTTTTCCAAAGAGAGTTTGAATATGAGAATAACAGCCATATTAATCGAAGATTTATGTTTTTATTCCATAAGCCTAAGTCCCTTACCCCGAGACCGCCTTCTTGCTTGGGATAATAGAGATCTTTCCATGCCACTTTTGCTAATGGTCTCTTGTCTATAGTCCCTGTCCAAAGGAATTTTTTGCATAGAGATTTAATTAGTTTGATGCATCCAGATGGTAATATAAGAGCCAACATCCAGAAATTAAGAAGGCTAAAGATAACATATTGTAAGAACTGAAGGCGGCCAGCAAATGATAGTGAACGAGTTGCCCAAGCCGTGAATCTTGTTTTGATCTTGTCAATGAGTGGATTGTAGTCTCCGATTAGTAGTTTGCGGTGCATTAACGGTAAACCTAGGTAGCGGATTGGGAGAGTACCAATGGTGAAACCAAACTCTGTTAGATGTGAGGTTTCCTCATGGTTCTCCCCTCCTAGGAAGAGTTCTGTTTTTTGCGCGTTCATTGTTAGACCCGACCATCCTGCAAAATCGAGAGACAATTAGTAATTCCTTGAAGCGATTAGTTACTACCGTCGAAGAAGACCATAAGGTCATCGGCGAAAGCTAAGTGGGATATTGGCGGGGAGGTAGCAAGGTGGTGGTAATGTATGGAACCAAATGTGTAATTGGATTCTAAGAGGTGTGAGAGAGGTTTCATCACTAGAACAAAGATGAACGGAGATAGAGAGTCTCTTTGGCGCAGTCCTTGATTTCCTTTTAAGTACCCGTGAAGCCCTCCGTTAATGGAAGCCGAGAAAGTTGTTGTTGTTATACAGTTGTTTATCAGATTAATGAACGATGGTGGAAATTGAATGGCTTGTAGTGTTAGGTTTATGAAGTCCCATTTGACCGTGTCGAAAGCTTTCTTTAAGTCAATTTTGAGCATGGCTCTCGCATGGCCTGTTTTTCTATTGTATCCATTGATAAGCTCGTAGCTAGTAACACATTTTCAAGAAGTAGTCTTCCGGGAACGAATGCGGATTGATTGCTCGAGACTAAGGACGGAATGACTTTGCGTAGGCGATTGGCAAGAATTCCTTAGATGACTTTGTATACAATGTTGCAGCATGATATAGGCCTAAAATCTGTCATTGAGATGGCATTAGGTTTTTTTTAATGAGAGTAAGGGATAGTTTATTCCATTGATTGAGCAACCTTCCACTTTGAAAGAATTTAGAGAAAATTTATATTAAATCAATGCTTAACGTTTTCCATTTTTTGCTAAAGAACTCGACCGTATAACCGTCTGGTCCTGGAGCCTTGTTTCGGGGAAGCTGAGAGAAGGCTTGTTTTATTTCCGTGATGCTGAGCATGAGTTGAGCATTTGGATGGAAATAGAGTTGATAGGTAGTCTAGATTGGCTGTTGTAAGAGCAGGTGTTGTTCTAATAAGTCTTGTGACAAATTTGACTGCTAGTGTGGCAATAATGTATGGATTTGATTCTAGAGTGCATGCATCATTTTCAAGGAAATAAATTGAGTTATTGGATATTCTTGAAGAGATCGAACGATGGAAATCATGGAATTACCATCTCCTCATTTATCCATCGAGTTCTGGATCGCTGACTTAGGAATGAACTTTCAGATTTTGTTAATTATATCCATTTAGCATGAGCTGATCTTTCTTGTTGAGTTAAGGCCGGAGTTGGGTGGTTAAGCAGTTGAGCTTGAAGATCTAACATCTTGAAATGTGCTTCGGAGACTCGATGTTCTAAGTTTGATATGTATCTTCGTGCAAAGTCTCGGATGTGTTCTTGATCCATTTAAGTTTCTTGGAGAAGGTGAACATCTTAGTCCCTGTAAAGTGAAGAGAAGGCCATAAGTGCTTAATAAGGGAAATAAAATCTTCACTTTGGAATAGATAATTCATAAATTTAAAAGGTTAAAAGGTTTCTTCTTCCTGTCCAAGGTCATGTCAAGATAGACACAACTTGGTGAGTGATCGAAAAAGTTGAATTCTCCAAAAATCGCTAGAGAGGACGAGTATTGGTTGAGCCAGTTGCTGTTTATTAGAACACGGTCAAGCTTTTCGGCTATTGGGGCGTTTATCCTGTTGTTTTTCCAAGTATATGTGCTGCCTCTGAAAGATAAATCCTCTAAACCCGCTGAGTTTAAGCAATCGCCAAATCGCCTCATATTAGCCGATGAGTATTGAGGATCTAAAGAAGAGTGCTCATGCCCAGCGAGGATTTGGTTAAAATCCCCTAGAACTATCCATGTTAAGTTTGCTATTTCAGGGTCTGCTGCAATGTTAATTAAATCTGTCCATAATTGACGTCTTTCCGAGGCTGCTATTGATGCATAAATGAAGGTAGCATCAAAAATTGATGAAGATGGTGTTAGTGGACTTTGCAGGTTATTGATTGAAGGGACCGAGGAAAAATGAAGACTGTTGCGAGATGTTTCTAGATGATCCAGATTTTTTCCAAAGGAGAAAAAGAGTAATTTGAGATTAGAGACCATCCCGCGAAAGATTTATTCATGATTGCCTTTGCTTTCTCTGGTTGAACATGTGTTTCCAAAAAGCTAACAAAAGTAGGTTGATGCAACCTTAACAACTGTTTAATAATATGCCATTTAGTATGGTCATTAAGACCTCTAATATTGTAGCAAAAAATATCCATAGGGTGATGGGAGTTAGTGATGACTAGAGGTTGAGCCTCTAGCCTTCCGAGTGGACATTCGAACTTGTCATTGTGCAACTATTCTGAGGAATCTATCATCTCCTTATGGTGGATTGTCCTCTTCTTCAGAGCAAATATCTTGATTTGAAGCTGATTTGGATGATGTGGATGAGGGGGAATCCGAGCCTGGTGGGTCATGGAGGCCCAAATCAATTTTAAGGCCTTGTTTTTGGTCTGGTGGCTTCGAAATAGGTTGATGATTAGAAGGTGAGGTGAAATTTAGTCCCTGGCCTGAACCAATATCTATTGAGTGGTGGTGGGTGTTCATCTGATTACTAGCAGGTAAGTTGGATTTTGCCATCTTTGTTTGATCTTTAGCATATTCCATGTTGGTAGTTGTAGATGAGTGGTGGTTGATTAATCCTTTTCCTTTGATTTGATCGTTGTGTGTTTCTTGCTCTTTACTAGGGCTTATCACGTTGTCGTTATCCAAATTTGTATCAGGATTTATCATCCTTCTTGTTGGCCGGTAGACTAAGTTTGAAGTTCCTTTACCCTTTTTTGCGGTTTGTCTTTGAGTGCACGAGGACATGAGGCATCACCGTGCTTTGTGGATTTGTATAGAGAGCATTTTATTGGTGTCGTCGGGCATCGATAGATAGTATGTCCTACTCATTTACAATGCTCACATAGAGAAAGGAGCCATGGGCTTGAGACCTCGACCCGGCATATTTCATAGGATTCAAATTGTGCATTGACCACTTCGGGGAGTGGCTTCCTTGGGTTGATAATAGTATAAACTCTCGCCACTTCAAGGTTGGTTAAGTTTGTTGTGGTCGGGTGTATGGCGATAGGATGTCCCACCAGGCCAGCTATGTGCTCCAGACCTTCTTTCGAGAATAACTGAAATGGTACATTACGCAGTTCGAGCCAAGCAGGGACTGTGGAGAGTTCCGGTTTTTTTGGCGTTAATCATGGGCTCCATTTGGGTACGAACATTGTCTGTCCTTGAATTTGCCATAACCCCTGGCTTAGAATGTGTTGTCGTGTAAGTGGGCATGGGATGCAAAACAGAAAGGAGTGTCCTTCCATTCTTGAAACTGTTATGTCTCAGCGGTGTTTACTCCAAATGCCGTTTACAATTGCGTGAATTGCTCATCTAGTAGGTGGCTCCTCATAGAATTGTCCAATAATGAAGAATTCCCAAGACTTCTTGTTGTTTTCAATAACCCGATTTGGGATTTGAACACATTTTTCGCCGGATTTCAACACAAAAAACTGACCTCGAGGTTTTAGTTTGTTATTGACTTTCATTAGGTTGCTCCACAGTCGTATAGATTTCAGATCAGGTGTAGGTACCGTGGATTGAGCAGGATTGGTGATACATGCATCATGAGTAGTAGTTGTAACCTTACGAACTAGAGGGTCCTTTGGTCGTTTGAATGCTGGTTCACTAGTTGATTTAAGAAGGTCTTCATTGGTCTCATCAGCTGCTACATTGGTCCTCTGGACTTCATTGGTCTCACCAGCTGCTATGTGAGTAGGTTGGTGGGTATTTGAAGGTGGAATTTCACCATCTTTGTGGATTTCAAGTGAATCCGAGGATCCAAAATCATTAGCCTGAGGCAAGCTAGCTGTGGTTGCAGTGTGAGCAATTGGTGCCAGTGGAGAGCTAGGAGCAGAGGTGTCTTTGATGTTAGCCAGAGAAGACGCAGGTTTCTCTTCTGCGAAGGAGATGGCCGGAGAAAATGCAGATGAAGCGGTTGCAATTGAAGATGCATGCGCTGATTTGGAAGGTAACAAAGGAGATGAGCCATACATGGTTTTCTTTTTCTTAGATGGATTTTTCTTTTTGACTTTGGGGAGGCCCAATGGGTGGGTGGGAGCCGGCGCCGTTGAGCAACACCGACGAAGAAAGGAAATTGGTTTGTCGCAAAGAAATCGCCTTGGCACAGATACCAAGACAAGAAAATTGCCGTTTTTTATATGTGTGCAGCTATATTACACGAGAATGATGTAAAATATATGATTAGTAACTACATGCAAGCTCTGCTGAATTAATGATTGGAACTTGAACGTAGAAGAGAATCAAAAGACATAGTCTAATAAAATGAATAAACCCAAACATTAAAAGACTAAACATACAACAAATAGAAATAGAAATATGAGATATATTGTGAACAGTTAAAAAAGTTAATGCCGGTGTTAATGCAGAGATTCATATATAGCTGCAATTGTTGAGAACACAACTACCACACGGTGAGCTGTGAGCTAACACAAGAGGCGGGATGTGATATATATACGTAACTGAATCTTAAACTTGTGTGGCAAGAACGAACGCTACCACGTGCACATCTACAAACAGCCTTCTTTGATATGTGTGCCTTTCAGTCCATCGATCATATTTTGTCCTGCTCTAGACACAATCACACGAGTCATATTCGATCCTCAAGAATCAAGATCGTCATCTCCAAAATGCTTTTTTGTCAACCATCTCAAAAATACTTTTAAAACAATCATTTCAACGAAATTAAACATATAGACAGGGCCGATCCTGAGACCAAGCAGAGCAAGCACTAACTTGCGGTCCATTTTGTGTTTTTAAAATTTTACTTTGAGGACCGGCCTATTTTCCAAATTTTAATTTAAAAACCGGTCTATATTTTTTATTTTATCTTACGGCCTTTAAAATCTCAAGACCGGCTCTGCATATAGATTCATTTGTATCGCTACTTGTACAATATTATTTTATCGTACCCAAACGTGACTGAGCAAAACTAGAATTAAGATGGAATAAAATAAACTATTTAATCTGATATATATTATAAAACAAATTCTTTTCTGAAAATAACATTAAAATTTTTAATTATAATTATATACAATGCTTTTGAAAAAATCTAATAAACTCTATTTTTAAAAGAGGAACTCCTTCAAATACCACTAAAAGATGTTCAAATTCTAAAAATATCACACTCCAAAAAATACCACTAAATTGTTTTTTCTCCAAAAATAACACAAAAATAAAAAGTGAATTTTACGGGTTAAAAAATTGAATTTTTGTGTGTGGGTTCACTAATTAGAGTTTAGAATTTAGTTTTGAAGGGGTGGGTTTGGTTTTGAAAGTTGAGAGAGATAAATATTTTTCTTCTAGGCCTGGGTTCCACGACCTTATCCTAAAGCCATGTGTCTCTCTTTTCCGGACGGTTATAGCCTCTGACTTTACACAAAAATGGTCTCTGTTAGCTTTAATTAGTCGAAAACAGAGCATAGTTTTTGAATTTCCTTTCTCAATATAGATTATTTCATTGACTCTAGAATGCATTTCCCGGATTTTTCACCAGAATCTCCCTAGAACTAGAATCTTTGGGCTTTTTTGTCTATAATCAGAGAAACGCGTTCTCATTGGAGTAACTTTCAAAGAACATCTAAGTTCAAAATATGTTGTCTGAACCAAGTTATGGTGGTCAACTTCTCTTTCTCGTTTGGTACTACTACTGAATCTTACCCAGTTAAGAGAAGAAAAAACCATTGATACCATTCTGAAAATTTCATCATCTATTTACTTTTCTATTTAGAGAAAACAGATTAAGTACTTGATACTACCTTTTATGCTCTCTTGAGTGAATATTTTCCAAAGTGGAATGTCTTCTTCTAACTACTATTTCCAGCAAGATGTCGAAGAAATTTTCACACGCTGAAAAAGGAAAAAATATTGCAGATGCTCAGGAACCTCCTAGATCCGGCAGAGTAAGAGCTCTAGAAGAAAATAATGCTGATCTGATAAAGAAACATGCGCTTACTCTCATGGGACGTCTCACAAATCCCAAAGCCAAGAGAATGTGGAATCTTATACCTTACATGGCTGATTTCTGGAAAACAGAAACAAAACCAATTGGAGCAGATCTGGGAAACAGTTGCTTTCTCTTCAAGTTTGGTTCTAAAAAAGATTTTCAATTTCTTGATAATATAACTTTTCACTTTGGAAGATGGATGTTTATCCTCCAAAAATGGGAACCTAGTATGTCACATTCTTTTCCATCTTTAATACCTTTTTGAATTAAAGTCCAAGGTCTTCCTATCCAATTCTGGATAGAACGTATGTTACGTAACCTTGTAGATGACATAGGCTGGGTAGAAACCCTAGTCTATCCTAGATACCTTGTAAAAGGGATCTATATGCAAACAAGCTTAGATGCTAAGGTAAGATCAGAACATCAACCCTAGTCGACCCCATCCTCATGAACTTAAGGAAACTACTCACTACACATGGATATGAAAGCAGGAAAAACAGAAATCATAACTTCAAAACCAAACATCATGATCAAAAGTTAAACTATGAAGAACAGCAAGAACAACAAATCCAGAAAGCAAGAACAGCAAACCCAGAAAGCAATAACATCAATGAAACAGTAACAAACCCAGAAAATGATCAAGACTAAAACGAGACTAAGATGGAAAAACAGAAGATCAACATGCACCAGTTAGACAACAACCTTAAACTAAAAAGGAAAATGAAAGAAAACAGTAGATTAGCATAAAACTTAAAAGGATTCTGGGTTTTTACACCAAGAACAACAAAGAGAAAAAGAGAGAAAAAGAAACCTAAGAAAAAAACCTAAAATGGCAACTAAAAACAGAACTCCCTAAAAATGAGGTGTTTTAGGGCTTATATAGTGTTTATTAAAAGCCCTAAAACGCTTAAAAGACAAAATACAATCATTGGCTTGGGTCTTGGGTCAGGTCCATTCTGGATTCGAGTTGGTCGGATTGGAGCATGTTTGGCTCAAGCTGAGAAGTGTGGCCGAGGTAGAGGTAGGGGTCGAGGCGGCTTAGGAGCTGGATCGATCCGCAGTTGAGGTTGTCTCGGCCTTTGGATCAATCCGGGCCTTATACTGGATCGAGCCAAGTTGTTTGGTGGATCGATCCAGGCCTTGGATTTGGCTCGATGGTGGATCGATCCAAGCCTTGTGCTGGTTCCATTCCATGTTTTCTACGCCTCTTCTGAATTCTCACAAATCTTCCCAAAACTCCCGAAAGTCCTGAAAATCTCCAAAATGCATGTATATGCAAATGCTAATGCAAAAATCTCTAAAAATCACAGACTTACTAAAAATAACTATAAATGCGATATATGAACACCTAAAGACCTAAAGATCAATGCTAAATTTCTTCTAAAAAATCATGAAAATACAGAGACATCAAAGGTACACGTAAACAGTTCCTTTGATGATGACATATGTTGTTGAGTTTGACAAAAGAGAAGAAATGAAAGTAAATCTAGTCTATGAAAAACTAGAAAAACCTTGTTCGGTGTGCTTTATACTGGATCATGAAGCTTCTCTATGCCCATATCAAGCCCTACCTGACCATAATCCATCAAAGACCTCATCTAGTTTACAAGTTACTGAGCCTAGACTAATCTCTGTTGGGAAAAAAGCATCTGAATCTATTACTCACCTGAGAGAGTGGACAAATTTGTCTCAAAGATCCATCCCTACAGATACCAATCGACAAAAAGAATTTATTACTGGAACATCTTTGGGAATCAGAATGCATTCGAGGAACTACTCACAAGATTATTACAGACCATAACCAAGATAATGTACCTATCATGAGCATGATTTTGATCATGGTCAAAAGCCTAGATCAAACCATCATCAACACCAGTCATACAATCGTGTTCAAAAATGAAAATGGGTAGAATCTAGAAGACACCACTCTTCAGCATCTATCTCAAATCCACCATTAATCACGAAGGACCAGTCTCGGAAAATCAGAGACAGTGGATCACATTTACAGCTGGTTCCCCCTCAGACAAGAGTTCATATAAGAGAAACTCAAATTACTTACTGTAAAGAACTAGAAAATTTTTATCTACTCTTTTATCTCAACCTGATTTAAGAGAAGCATTTGATGTAGTCAATGAAATCATGGATCAATACACCGCTTGTGGAGTTCCACCAAAAAGTGCAGCTAGAAGAATAAGAGTAAGACAAGCAAAAAAAATGGACAATTTGAGGAGGCAACCCAAAGAGTTGCTTTAGCAAAGTCTAATACTCAAGCTTTAGAGCTTCCTCCATCCTCTCAGAGGGATACATAGACGATTCTGGCCACTCCGAGACGCCAAGAACATAACTCCAGTCATACACAAAGGGTTTCAGCGAAGAAAAGGCTTGGTAGACCTTCGTTGAATTTGGATAAACCGTCAAATTCCAAAGCCCCTGCAGGATCTAAATCAAAGAAGATAACTGTCCCTTAAATAAAGATATCCCTAAGAAGGAAGTATACAAAAAATGCAGCAACTAGAGCATCAAGTTTAAAGACAAGAACATATATGGTCATTCCACCAACTATCATGATCCCAGTCATCTCGAAGCGAATAATAAATTTTCAAAATCCATCCAATCTCGTTCCTTAAAAATAGTAGTATGGAACTGACAAGGGTTGGGGAATCCCATGACAGTTCTAAGATCCAAGGAGATTTAAAAAGTTTTTTCTCATGATATTTTCTTCCTCTCAGAGACAAAAAACCCCGATTCGTTCGTCTTGGATAAGCTAGATGGTCTCAGATACTCGCACAATGTCATGTTTCCACCACAAGGGCATGGAAGTGGAGGTCTTGCTTTATTTTGGAAATCTAATATAGATGTTAAAATTCTTCAAGTTACGAAAAATTTTATTGAATCTCGTTTAACTAATGAAGGAAAGCTTTATTACGCCTTGTTTTTCTATGGAGATACTGATAAAAGCTCAAAGGCGGATATTTTGGCAAAAATTCATAGAAATAACTAGGGGTGGGCATTCGGGTACCCGTTCGGGTTCGGGTCGGGTTTTTCGGGT
>OVBE01002242.1:0-31577 GCA_900406425.1 Iberis pinnata | reverse complement strand
TAGGTGTACTAAATCCTTATTTGAGTTCTTGTCATAACCAACAGGTATATGGCAAACAATTAGAAGAGAAAACTGATACAGGCAATAACATGGAAGTAATGTTTAACATCCTACGACGAAAGAAGCGTGTGAGGCTTGAGGATTTGGTGCTTAACAAAAGATCATTTGCACATACTGTGGAGAATATGTTTGCTCTATCTTTCTTGTCAAAAGACGGACGAGTTGAGGTCATTGTCGATAAGAGTGGTTCTCATTTTTTCTGTAAGATTCACATTTCCATCCTCTTCTCTCTGATTTTAATATTCCATTAATTTCACTCTCCTAATTTGTCTTCAGTGCCGAGAAACACACCTGCTGCAAACTTGGTGATGTCTGGGGAAGTCATTTATAATGATGTTGTGTTAATATTCGATTTCAAAGACTGGAAGGTAATCAAAGATTCTCACTCGTTTTTTACATATTTCCTGGAGATGTCTGGTTTTTGTAACAATGAGATATGTTAACAGCTGATGTCTGAAATGGTGCCAATGGGAGAAGAGCTAATGTCGCCCAGAGAAACTGCTATAGGTTCATTTTCTGGTCCTTCAGCCTCAGCAGAGTTTGCACAACAAGATTCTCATACAACACATATAAGAAAACAATTTAGAAATCAATGTTTGGTTGTACAAGATACTTCTAAAATTGAGCGCAATGGAACTCGAAGGAAGAGTAAGAAGAGACTCACTTAATGTATTGTTTAGGGTTGTTTTGTTCATAGTATGGTTTTAGCATTTAAAGCCTCTTTGGTTTCTCTTTTCTCATTTATCTACTCAGGAGAAACATTAAGATAACGATAATATCACATAGTTGTGTAGTAAGACATCATTTGTCTCGAATATAAAAAAATGTTTTATCTTAGAACTTAACCGTATTTTACACGGTAATATATGATACGACTGGGTTATACTTAGTTGGTTAAACAGTCATAAACGAATTTTACGGCTGAGTTAACTTACATAAGGATTGATTTTTCTTTGTTGATGTCTTAGTAAACGATAATATTAAAACAACTAATGATAATTACGCAGTTATTGTAATGTCTTTTTTACATATTTACCTCGGTAAAGTAATAAGCATCATTACACGCCTCGTAAAATCACATTTTCCGTGGCAGAGAGAGAGACTGACTTTATCGTCTTGTCATGGCTGCCTAATACTGTGACATAATAAGCATAGAGTTTGACCTCGAAAACGTATTATCTCATCATAGTTGCGTAGTACTAGTAAGACATCATTTGCCTCAGTTATAACAATTATCATTCGGCTGGGTTATTATTATTGTTTTATAATAAAAAATGGCTAAGTTATTTTTATTGAGTGCCTGAGTTATAAAATTCAAAATATAAGAAATGGATGAGTTACATCAAGCTGATTATTCTTTACATGAAGCTGTGTTTTTTTCGTCTCTACTTATACAACTTAGTTATTTTTCCTGTGCTACTTAGTTGTAAGTAGTTTTGTAAGATATTAATTGCAAAATTGCTGCTTCTGAGTATGGTTGATTTACCATCTTGCAACGACCCATCCCTATTTTTTTTAGTTGGCTGAATGAGGTTTAATTCTACACTTAGCAAATTTCATGCGATTTTAGCAATTTTTTCAGAGTTCTTAATTAAAATATGCGCATTTTTTATAGATAGATTCAAACAGTTCCAATACTGCCATCTCCAACCCATTACTCTATTTTCCACTCTATTATAGAGTGACTCTAAAATAGAGTTGAGTTTTGCTCCAACCCATCACTCTATTATTTACTCTATAATAGAATATTCCAAATATATTACATTCTAACATTAAAATTAGTTGTCAATTAAATCTTATATTTGTAAAATTTGCAAAATGATCCCAACTATTTTAATTTTTTTTACAAAAATAATAAAACTTCATAATATTATTTAAATAAAACATGTATATTACATCACAAAATAATCATACTTAAAAAGTTTTTGATTCAATTTTTATTATTAGTGAATTTCTCTCACAAATGAGCAATTAAAACATTTTAAAATATATTTTATGTAGTTTTTATTATAAATTTGTAAGTTTAAATTATTGTGCTTATTATAATTTATACCTATTAATTTATTTATTTATTATTTATTTTATTTAACTAAAATGAAAATATTGATTTAATTAGTAAAAATATGAAAGATATAATAAATAAAGGACCACTTAGCTATTAAAATAGTTCCACTCTATAATAGAGTGGAAAATAGAGATGGGTTGGAGAAGATTTCACTCTAAAATAGAGTTTCACTCTAAAATAGAGTTTTACTCTATAATAGAGTTGGGTTGGAGATGCTATAATACATTGTATAAAACTACCCAATCAATCTTCCCAACTCCGTAAAAAATCCACCATCCTGCCTTCCTAAGCCTTGATTCCGCATGCTGTCTCATTCCTTAGCGACAATAGCGAGAAGACAAAGACTAACACTCACTTTGGCTATGATTAGTATTCTCCTTCATCACCAATACATTTTTATATCCTCCGTCAGCGAGGAGGTCTGCTGCCATATTCACCCATAAACTTTGAATATTTCCATCGTTTATCCCATCCAAACTACCTCAAGCGCTAGAAATTCGAAAAACTTAATGAATACACCCCACAATCACCGCTTTGTGTATTCTGCGGAATGTTGTCGCCTTTCTTCCTTCGGCACGTAAATTGTCGCCATGAAGGTTTTCGTAGATCATGAGTAACAAATGCGTTCATCATCGCTGGGATCATATGCATTAGCGGTCTAAATTCCTCTACCACTCTCTTATCACCTTCGGTTGTTACATGTGCCATGATTGAGTCGTAGATATCAATCTTACCCAAATGCAGATTAGCGTGATACGCCACCCAATGATTTCCTCCGACATTATGTACTCCGTAAAAGTCTTGCACATCTTTTATCCACTTCAAGTTTGTCTGTAACTCTGTTGGATGTATGCCGTTTACTACATCTTCATAAATACCAAGAAATATGTAGCATTTAGGTCCCAGCTTGAACATATCGTAATTGCGTTTCATAATGTTCTATAACCAACAATCAATAAATGCAATTTTTGGCAAAAATGGGGAGGGAAATTGCATGGACCGTCGGATGAGGACGATATGCAGAGATATGCTGTACAAAGAAGACTAAAATATCATACCCTAGTCATGTAAGAGTAATTAACTCACTTGCCTAAATAAAATAACCAAGTCATTAAGTAATTAACTCTGCCGTCAACTAGACTTACATTACCAAACAGCCATCCATAATTAGCGTTTCTCTTTGGACAATACTCTTTTTCAAGGTCTAGAACGTTGAAGAATGAACCCTCATCATCATCTTGACATATATTTCGCTTGCCCCTGTACAATTAAACACATAAACAGTTTATACAGAGAATGATGACAGAGTTATCAACAGATGGTGTTAAGGTCCATACTGGAATTTCTTTAGGTGTTCTTTAATTCTCTGCAATTTCTCCGTCTCAACGGGTGCTAGAGGATCATATATTGATCTTGAAGGATGACAATTCTTCATCATGCATGTCGCCGTCCCATTTGGACCAATGCGAGGAAAAACTTGCCCCTCGGGAGGTTTTTTGGAGATATTTGACCCATTTGGAGATAAGCGAATCCTTTCCTCCCGAAGAGATTTTAGTATTGCCAAGCTCGATCTTTCCTCATTGTCGTCATCATATTCCACCAACATTTATTCCTGATTTTGTTGGCTCCTTAGAACAACCAAATTCCCATATGTTGTCTCTTTCAGCTTCTGCTTAACTTTGATTACATTCTCACGAGGTTTATGGTTCTTAAACGCATTCTTCTTTTGATTCTTCTTCAACTCGTTTGTCTTTTGATTAGCGATGTTCTTCTTGTTGGGCCTCGTCAAGGGTCCCTTACCAGGAGAAACACCAATGAAATCAACGCTCTCACCAAGATCAACAAATGCCTTCGTCAAATCCTTCTTCACATTATTTTCCTCACCAACCTCCAAGTCCTTTTCCGACAAACCTTTACCGGGGGTCTTAACAATGTTTGGACTATTAATGGACTTTTGCAAGAGAATTTTCGGCGGAGAGGGATATGCTATAGATAGGGGGTTGGTTTTTTGAGATGTTATCATTGTTTCCGGAAAATTAACGTACCCCAACCTCCATGTCCTTCTCCGAGAAACCTTTTCCAGGGATCTTAACAATGTTTGGACTATAAACGGACTTTTGCGATAGAATTTTTGGTGGAGAGGGATATGCTATAGATAGGAGGGTTGGTTTTTTGAGATGTTATCATTATTTATGGCACATTCACGTACCCCCAGTTCTCTCTGATTAACTGAGGAAGATTCTTCTGAAAATTCTGAATTAAACTGGTCAGCTCCCGCAAACCAATAGCCACGTCCTGCAAAGCACCCCCATTTTCCACCTCTGTTCCTTATGTGTTCTCCTTCTCTTTCCCTACATGAACATATTTCTTCTCCTTCTTTCTTGGTAGATCGGCATCACCTTTTTTGTTCTGCTTTCTAATTTTCTTGTTCTCATTCCTCTGCATAACCCAAAAAAACTAATATAGCGGCTTGCGTGTAGGTCTGTTATTAAGTTCACAAGTTGTGGGTCATCTGCTTCATCAGGCCACTGAGGAAACAACTCTTGCAAAGACTCCTTCATAACCATATTCCTCAAGCGCACCTTAACAAAGTAATCAATAACTCAGACTTAAAAATTCAAAAGGCACTCGGTCATCAAGTAAATAAAAACAACTCAGTCGTAAAGCAAATAAAAACTATCTACCTCATAACTCAGCCAAGAAGAAAATAACAATTGGATAACTCAGCAGTAATACAAGAGATACATCATGTCTGAATATAACACAGCCAAGGATTTAAAAAAAAAACTCAGTTTGAAACATTACCTTCCCATGATTTTTGATCTCATCAGAGATGGCAGAATTAAAACTAACACGATTACGACTTCTAGCTGATCATAGGATTTTAGTCCTATAAGGGCTATCAATCAACCCATCATTGTAGTATGGGTTCTTATTTCAATCCANGATGCTAAAAGGTCATAAGTGCAACGAAAGTAAAAAGACATAAAACATGGAAATGCTTTTGGATGCAAAACAGAGTAAATGCAAGAAAAGGTAAAACGTGCAATCAAGGTGAAGTCGTTCCTGAGGACAAAGGGTAATTGACTTGGGAATCCATCGTGGGCCACCTAAGTACCTAACATACCTCAAACAATGAGCCGACCCTAGAAAGTAGCTCTACTAACAATCAATTCCAATGTCTTGGCAACCAATCTCAAGCAAAGCAATCACAGACTCACTGTCGTCATAGACGGCGACTACCTAGCAGGCATTAACCTCTACTACTCTAGCTAACTCGTTTCCCACATGTATTCACAGATAAGGGGAAACGAATCTCTAGAACCCCCTCGGTCCGATCAACTACAAATACTCACCTCTCGGTGTTGTAGGGCCTAACGGCCGAGAAGGAGTGCAGTCAGCATTAAGCCGAGAAGCGCCCGAAGGGATCTAACAACCAAACAACTTAGGTACCTAAGCCAACCCAGAACATCGACCCTTATCTACCCCCATCCTCAGGAACTTGGATGACTACTCACTACTCATGGGAGTAGAAGCAGATGAAACAGCAAACGAAACTTTGAACCTAAACATGCAGATCGATGAAGAACAGCAAGAACACAAACCCAGAAATAAAGAACAGCAACGAAAAAGAAAACTTAAAACAGAAGCTTAAGACTTAAAACGAAAATCAAGATGCAAAAACTAAAGAAAAACCTAAAGCTAAGAAAGGAAACAATGTAAAAACAGTACATTAACTTAAAACTCAAAAGAAATCTGGTTTTTACACCAAGAACATGACGAACAAGCTAAGAAATGAAAAACCTAAGAAAAAAACTAAAAAGGAAAGAAAAACTAAGCTTCTTGCAAATGGAGGCGAATTAAGGATTTTATAGTGTTCAGAGAAAAGCCCTAATTTGCACTACAGTTAAAATGCTAATCATTGTCTTGGATCTTGGGCCTTGCTTCAGGTGGTATCCGGATTAGAGTCGGTCAGGTCGGAGGTTGTTTTCCCTCGAGTGGTTGAATGCACAATCAATCTGGACTAAAGGGTGCTTGCTTGGGATCGATCCAGCTTCGTTGCGTCCAAACTTCTTCTGAGGTTGGGATCGATCCCAACATTGATTTCCTGAGATCAATTCCAATATAGATGAGATCGATCTTGTGTGTTCTCTTCATAGTCAAACTTTATCTTCGTGCACTTCCTTAGCTTCGTTTGAGATTCCATCAGGAACGCTGAAAGAGTGAAAAGGGGATCGATCTTGTTTTGTTACCGAACTGCCTGAGATCGATATGGTTTCGTTGCGGGATCGATTTGGAGTGTTGTTGGGATCGATCTGCATAGTGTTGAGATCGATCCCGTTGAGATCGATCCCGAAAGTGGTGAGTGGGATCGATCCTGTTTTGTTGTCGGATTGCCTGAGATCGATCCTGCATTGAGTTGGGATCGATCGTGCAGGTGCTCAGAGGTAAGATCAGACCATTCCAATGTTGAGTGCTGAGTGCTAAGTCCATTCGACGTCAACTGTTGTTTTTCTGAAATTTCTCAAATCCTTCCCAAAAACACCTGAAAGTCATGAAAAACCTCCAAAATGCGTGCATATGCAAATTCTAATGCAAAAGTCCTAAAAACACTAAACTTAGTGAAATCGACCATAAATGTGATGTGTGCACGCTTTTAGACCTCAGAATCGATGCTAATTGATAGGTAAAACCCGTGAAAATTCATAGTCATCACTAGCCCATCTAAGAAGCGGAATCTCATCGTCTATTAACATGTTCCCATAATTCTCTCCGAAGCACGTGACATATTCATACCCCCAAACCAATAACACGTGAACTAAACCATTGAGGGTGTATGACTTAGCATCTGCTCTCGGCAACATAATAGAATTAATAAGCGATTCAAATGCAACACGGCCCCATGGGTATTCCATCATAGCCTCATCGTACCATTATTGCAGTTTTAAAAGGTATCCTAAAATTACTACTTAGAGCATAAATACCAATGGCTTGCATGAATAAAAGGCCCAACCATTTGCGCTTTTCTTGAGTCCATGTCTGACAAAAACTTAATGATGTCTTCAATTCATCTAACTTGGGTCCCATCCCACGCGGCACATTCAACTCATCCCAGAAAGCTTCGTATTGCTCAGGTTGAGGTTCAAAATTTTCCGTTGTCAGTGAGTTTGTGTTTAACCTAGTTATCTCAACAAATTCGTTTAATCCAAACCTGATAGGTTGATCATGAACAATACTCCAAATCTGCATCTGATTCACGTGAAGCTGTCTACAAAGTAGATAATGTACTGTTTTAGCAAACCAAACGATCAGGCTATCACCTAGCTTGGCAATGATTCCAACAGGAAACGTCTTCAGCTCTTCCCACACATCATTACCTATTGCTTCTATAACTTCTGGGATGTGTCCCAAATGGACATGGTGAATTAGCGCATAGTCTTGGACGGTAATCTTGTGTTCGATATTCTGAGGCAGACATATGATCATAAAAGGACAAATTTAAATCAGCCCTATGGAAAAAAAATCAGCCATTTCATGATAACCCAGTGCCTATATAAAATAAAACTCAGCCACAACATATATCAAACTCGCCCACAGAAAGATATATAACTCAACCACGGTGGAAAAAAAACTCAGTCGTCTTAGAAATCAAACTCAGTCTTGTCATTAATTAAACTCATTCGCAACATATAAAAATCAATCGTAACTTACAAGAAATTTCACCCATCTAGAGAGGAGAGTGTGGATGCAAGTGCACCCATCTATTTTTAAAATTTTCTTTAGTATTTCAATTAAAATTAGAATTATGATCCTATATTTTGGTAAGTTTTATATTGGTGCCCCCATTTAAAATTCATTCTAGATTCTCCCCTACCGATGGTTCTGATGGGGGGAAATTTCGGCGATAGACAAAAATCCGACCCGCGCAAATCGGAGAACCTTCACTGGATGAAAACAAGATTGCTGGAATCAATTTGGCACTCAGTTTTTTTTATTCGGTTTCTTTTTTAGGTTCGGTTAGATAATATTAAAAAATCGATTTTGTTAGGTTTTTGTTAACAAATTTGATACTATTCGGTTAAAATAGTATAAAATAAACTTATTGTCGTACCAAACCGAACAGAACCGAATAAAAAAACTGAACTAAATATAATAATTCACCAAATTGAACCAAACTAACCAAGTAATATTAATCAATAATTGAACCGTAAACCCAAAATACAATATCGAAAATCCAAATAACCCGAAAAACTCGAAAACAAAAAAATCTAAGTTCCATATCGAATTTTTTTTCAAAAAATTATGCCGTTGCTACAGTACCACGCTATATTTAGTCTGGTACTGTAGTAATAATAAGATTCACACTATAATGGCGTAAGAAATAGCGTCCCATTGGAGAGAAAAAGTCAAAAGGGACACAGCTTTTTGCCGTTATAGAGTCACGTTGGAGTTGGTCTGACGAATTTCTTGCGATTTAAGTGTAAAAGCCATACCAAACTATTTAAAGAAAATAGGTGAGTAAATATCCATACCTTCTTCAATGTCGCCGGTGGAAGAAACAAAAACTTGCTAAAAATTAATGACGAGCCTTCATCAATTAAAGGAAGTTATAATTTTTCTTTTTCCCTTAATTAACCATCAATTCATCATAAAGTGCATTAAATGCAAAAGTCACACTAAAAATCCCGCCCAATTTTGCTCTTAATTACACAGAGGCCTGTCCGTAGTTTCCCCCTACCAATAGTACACTCGATGTGGTATATGGGATAAACTGAATGGTTTATGGCATTTGTGCTAAAATCATTTCCCAATATGGTACAATCCATAAAAATCCTCAGTCTATGTTATTCATAATCATATTTGTTATTACTTTCTCATAACACAGACATTGAACTCCATAACGTAGCAGCCGTAAGGTAAAATTATAGTCATAAAGTAAGAAAGACTAGCCATTTCGTCTATTAACCGTGTATAATATGACTGAGCCCTAATATCTAGAAATATTTATACCCGAGGCAAAAAAAATATTTTTGACGCATTTATAATATGATATTACTATACCGAGGTCAAACCCTAGATGATGTCTACTAGTATGTCATAGTATTACGCTGCTATGATGTAAATATTATGATATCAAGGTCGTACCATAGATGATGTCTACTGTGTCATACTCCCTCCGTTTTTATTTGATTAAATTTCACACATAATAAGAAAATAATCAATTTTGATTAATACATTTTCTTGATAAAATATACACTTTCCCATATAAATGAACCAATTTTAATCAAAGAATTCAAATACTTTTATTTAATACTTATTGAAATTTGTAACTAATTAATAAAAAATGCATCGAAAATTGAAAAAATTAATCATTTTAAAACTAAAAAAAAACATCAATCAAATAAAAACGGAGGGAGTATTACGCAATTATTATGTTCAACAAGAACCCAGCCGCATAAAATTAAATATAATCCATAACTCATTTGTTAATAGTAACATAACCACAGATAAATCAGAACTCACTCATCGTTAATCCATAACTAAGTTTTATCACAAAAACATTCAAATTCATAAGTCAGTTTACATCGGAAAAGTTTTCACATTATGCCCACTCTTTCTACAACAACAACATGTGTATTCTTTCCTTGGACGTTTCTTCTCAATTGAAACTTCTAAACTAGATTTCATCCTTCTTTTTTTAGGTCTTCCTGGTTGTTGACGAATAAACGGGGGGCATGCACCGTTGTTTACCCACGTTTTCTGGAACTTGATCCGCTGAATCAAATGGCATAACCGATTGTGTGTATGCTTTAATGAAATCAGCGCTGTGATAGTAATCAGTGCACAGGGATATACGACAAACTTTACTTTTCACGGCAGCTGCGATTGCGTGCGTATATGGTAATTTCTCATGTTCGAAACAGTTGCATGTGCACGTTCTCGCAGTGAAGTTAACAACATGCAAAGATTGCCCATATTTAACTGCCATTCGATCGTCATCAATCAATTGTACCGTAAACAGTTTGGCGGCATCAACGCAACCCTATTATCAATTATTAATACCGAATAAATTTTTTTTACGGCTTAATTATAAATTTTTACGTCAGTTATATGAACTGTGATGGCTGAGTTATTAAATGTGATGGTTGACTTACTTGTAGTAGTTTCTCGACACCACGGGTAAGCGTGGTTTGCTGCTATACAACATCCTCTCTCCGTTCAGCAAACCTTCTCGTCATCATTTCTCGTATTGATTCTAAGAGTCGAACAATGGTAAGACCTCTAGCATCTGACAGTGCTCTGTTCATTGATTCTGCTATGTTCGTATTCATCAAGTTTTACCTTTCACCCCAGAAATTGACACGCGCCCACAGTCGGACATCAGCTCTTTGGAGGTACCCATGAAGTTTAGGATTAATCGCTTGAATTTCCTTGAAAATCTCATTAAAATCAGGCACCTAAAACATCTTGCCGCTTTCTTCACCCGACGAAAAACATCTTTTCCTTTATACCATCCCAAAATGTTCTTATATAAATGGTACGTGCAAATTCCCCGAGAAGCCAATGGATACACATTCCCAATTGCTTTCCCTATCGACTTATGCCTATATGAGATTATCGCAAGATCCTTCTGGTCGGGAATAAAAAATTTTAGTTGCGTGAAAAACCATTCCCACGATTCATCATTTTTAGTGTTAACCATAGCGAAAGCTATTGCGAAAATATGAAAATTACCATCCTGAGCTAGTGCTGTGAGAAGCGTCCCTTTGTATTTACCATTAAGAAACATATTGTCTACGACGACAACTTTTTGCATGAAAGCAAACCCAGCTATGGATGCACCAAACGAAAGGAACACATACATGAATCTTCCACACTCATCGATTTGAAGATGCGAAAATGTACCCGGATTCGCCCTTCTTATCATGTATAAATAAGAAGGCAACTTCTCAAACCCAATCTCGGGTGTTCCCTCATCAATTTCCGTTGCACGTACCAGCGTCTCAATAAATTCCAGCCACTTAACATTCCATCTTTTGAGTGAAGTTTGACCTCTTAGATACGTAAGAGTCTTATGATATGTATGTATAATAAACGTCTTGGATAAAAGATAATGCTGCCATGTTTCACGTGCTCTAACCAATGCGTAGACTTCCTTATCATATGTTTGATAATTGAGTGTGGCTCCACTTAATTTCTCACTAAAGAATGTTACTGGCCTCTTTCTTTGATGTAGTACAGCCCCTATTCTCAGCCCGGATGCGTCACACTCTACTTCAAACATCTCTTCAAAGTATGGGAGAGCTAAAACAGGAGCTTTAGTTAGGCATTCTTTGAGGGTTTTGAAGGCTGTCTCTTGAGCTGCTCCCCATAAAAAATGGTGTATTCTTCTTGATCACAGCAGTGCTATAGTGCTAAAGTCCTTCACAAAACGCCTATAGAAACTTGCAAGACCATGGAAGCTTCTAATATGACCAATTGTAGTTGGTGTAGGCCATTCTTGAATTGCTTTGATTTTCTCTTCATCAAACTGTAATCCCTGTCTACTCACAATAAAATTTAAGAAAACAATCTGATCAGTACAAAATGTGCACTTCTTGAGGTTAGCATAGAGGCCTTCCTTTCGAAGTGTTTGCAAAACAAGTTCTAGATGTTTAATATGATCAGATAAGCATTTGCTGTAAATGAGAATGTCATCAAAGTAAACAACAATAAATTTACTTATAAAAGACCTTAGAACCTGGTTCATCAGACGCATGAAGGTGCTTGGTGCATTTGTCAAAGCAAAAGGCATGACCAGCCACTCATACAGCCCTTGTTTTGTCTTGAAGGCGGTTTTCCATTCATCTCCTTCAGACATTCTCACTTGGTGATAACCACTTTTGAGATCTACCTTTGAAAATATGGTTGCTCCACTCAGCTCATCTAACATGTCATATAGACGAGAAATTGGATGCCTATACTTTATGGTAATGTTGTTTATTACTCGGCAATCCACACACATCCTCCATGTGCCATCTTTCTTTGATACTAAAAGTACTGGTACAACACAAGGACTAAGGATTGCCCGGATGTATCCCTTGTCCATCAAGTCACGAACTTGCTTCTCAAGTTCTTTAGTCTCTTCCGGGTTCATTCGATATGTTGGTTTGTTGGGCAAGGCTGAATTTGGAACAAGATCAATTTGATGTTCTATACCTCGAATTGGAGGTAAACCAGGTGGTATCTCTTCTGGAAAAACATCATTAAATTTATCTAAGAGAGCCTTAATTTATGCTAGAAATTCTAATTCACCTAGGCCTGCACTTAGACATTCTTTAAACAACATTAATAGCACATTGCCCTTGGCACTCATGGCTTTAGAAACAACAATAGGAGATAAATAAAGGCTAGATTTACTTAACTCACTTTCTTTGCTCATATGCACTTTTGATTCATGTACTTCAGATGGTGAAAGATGTGCAAGAGTGTACTTACGGGCTTTGTGCATAAATGTGTACTGGTTGGTGCGTCCATCATGATTAGTAGATCGATCAAATTGCCATGGTCTACCAAGTAAAAGATGTCCAGCTTGCATAGGAACCACGTCACAAATAACTTGATCTTGATATTTTCCAACACTAAATGGAACAGCAACTTGTTCGGTGATTTTCAACTCTGTTTGATCATTGAGCCATCTCAATATATATGGTTTAGGATGCTTAGTCGTCTCAAGTCCTAATCTGTCTACCATATATTTGCTAGCCACATTAGTACAAGAACCACCATCTATGATCAGATTACATACCTTGCTTTTAATGGTGGATCTAGTGTGGAAGATGTTCTCCCTTTTCATTTTATCTTCAGGTTGCACAAGAACACTTAACATTCTTCTGGTCACAAGTAATTCACCAATATCAGGTTATTCAACTTCGTTCTCTTGATCATTAGCATCATCATCTCACTCATCTTGGGATTCATAATCTTAATTGTTGGTCAGAATCTTCACCCTTTGATTTGGGGATTACCTAGAGATGTGTCCTCTTCCCTGACACTTAAAACAGGTTATATCACGAGTTCTTTGAGTATCACTAGAGCTCTTACCTTGTTCTTGTCGGTTGAACTTGGGAGCCTCGGTATTCTTTCCCTTGAAGTGAGAATTTATCTCAATGGATTTCCCTTTGTCAAGAGGTTTAGGATTACTTGATCCCCACGTTTGAGATGTTTTACCACGGTTTGACAAGGCTGATTTTCTTTTAATTTGCTGCTCAACTTCGACAACATGGTGCAACAACTCATGTAAGCTATTATATTGATCTCTTTCCACCTTTCTAGCAATGCGCTCTTGTAATCCATCAACAAATTGAGCCATTAAAGCTTCCTCTGATTCTTCTAACTCCAGTGAGTTCATAAGCTTTTCAAACTCTTCAAAATACTCATCTACACTTCTGGTTCCCTGCAATAACTTACGAAAACGTTTTTGTAAGTCTCTATGATAATTTTTAGGGACATAACTAAGTCTTAGAAGGTATTTCATGTCAGTCCATGTTGCTACAGGTGCAAAACGTTGCCTCCTTCTTTCAGCTACATTTTTGTCCCACCATGCAAGTGCATTATCTGTGAGTTGTGCTGTATCAACAACATCTTTCTTGCGTTCATTATACCCATAAGATTCAAAGATATGCTCAAGTCTCCTCTCCTAATCCATATAAACTTCTGGATTTGATTTTCCTGCAAAAAGTAGGAGGAGTTAGCTTAATATTATAATTATGTCCACGTGCTTCTCCTTCTCGGAATGGATTTCTTCTTAAAGGATCGTGTCTCCTATGTGGTTGATATTTAAAAGGATCAGGTGGATCATCTTCATATTCATCCTCATCTTGGTTATTCTGGTTGATTAGAGCTCCTCTTATAGGTTGACGTCTAGGCTGCTCTAAACGCCCTATTCGTTCTCCAAACTCCTTTCTCATTGTTCCAACAGCTAGAGTAACGTTTCTTATCTCTTCTCTCATGGCATTTAACATCTGTAAGACTGCATCTTGTTTATTTCCATCACCATTAGCCATTTTCATCACTTCTTATGCTTACACAATAGCAAACTGATCAAAATACCAAAAAACAGAAACTAAATAGTCACAAAAACTCAAAACATATCAGATTTCTCTAAAATGATTCAAGCAGCAACTATGATGAACAAAATACTTAAACAAACACTAAACACAACCTAAAACAAGAATTTAGACACTTTTTTTATTTATTTTCGTTTTATAGACTCAAACAGAACAAAAATAACCCAGAGAACACAAAAAGAAGATGAACGGACACAAAGTGACAGAACTGAAAAGATAAAGGCATTGAAAGTTAGAACCGAAGATAGGAACCTTTGGCTCTAATACAAAATGAGATAAGACTCAGGGGAGAGTCTCTGATACCAAACACGCTGGCTTTCACGGTCTCTCGTGTTGGTTCAGTGGGTGAAGGTGAATCGATATGGGATCAACCAAGCTGGCTATAACGCTCTCTCTTGTAAGATTAGTAGATGGAAGTGAAGATGGATCTAACTCACCAGAAAGACTATGGAAGGATCTCTGATACAGCAAAAAAGCTCTTCCAATGGTGAGTCCACACACAAAGGACAGAAGCTTAAATATCTACAAGTACCACTTGAAAGAGAGGAAAATGCAACTTTATTAATCAACAAAAAAGGACTGAGGTTTAAAAAGCTGCAGGGGAACCTTATATAGTGGTTCTTCAGCTTAAGAGCTAATTAGTTCGACACTAATTCAAAAGAAAGACTCAAAACAATAGGACTTGAAAAATAAAACAACAAAGCATTTAAACACACAAAACATAAATGTTTGCAAACTTAAAATAAAATAAACCAAAGTGCTAAATCAAGTCTTGGGATTGAAATGATTTCTTTTGTAGCCTTATATGCCTTAGATAAACGCATTTTAACCTGTATAAATTTCATAGATTAAAAATACCTGATTTTGGCTCGGTTTATGCGATTTAGGAGCTGAAATGCAATATGCTTGTTCTGATCCGTCCATCTTGAATCCTTTGATGATCTCTTCTTTTTCTATTTATTTGAGGCTTGTATGAGAGTTATCTTCAAGCATTTCTAACCTAGTTTTCTCTCTAATGGCTAGCTGACTTGTATTGAGTGTATCTTCTAGCTCAGGAATGGTATTGGAGTGATTCTTGTTGTTTTGAGCTCCATTACCTGACATGAAAATAGAATTACATTGGTTGGACTGAGGCTGGATCTCCTTTAGGCTCAAATGGACGAAATTCTCCAGCAACTCTTCATTGAAGCCATCCGAGCTTAGGTTAACTTCTGAACTATTTTTGGTCAAGCCTCCAAGTTCCATATTGCTTATTAAAGTCAGGATCACGTCATTGAAGCCTTCTTGAAGCCTCCTAGCCTTGGATCGTGTCATTGGAGCTTAATTGACTTCTGGTACAAGTGTTGGTTCCATGTTTGGTTCGATGTCCTCATCACTTTCAATGTCCCCATTAACCTTATACTTTATGGTAAACACCCACTTAGAAGTCACTGCCTTCTTTCCTTTTGGAAGGTCTACGTCTCTCCAAGTGTTGTTGTGATCCATGGCTTTGAGTTTATTATCAATTGCCATTCTCCATTCTTTGGTTTCAATGGCCTCACTGTATGAACCCTGCACTTGGGATTGATCCATCTTGCTAGTAAAGACTTGATGGCTCTTGGGAAAGTTTTTCATTGTTGTAGTAGACTCTAGTGTTTTTCCAATTCTAAGGAGGATACTTTATCCTTGTGCTTCTCCTTAGGACTAGTTCCTCTGGTTCTATTATGGGTTCTGGTTCTTGAACCAAACCATCCAATCCATCTTGGTCATGATCATGAAAAGGTAATTCTTGAGTCAGTTCTTCATTTGGCCCGACTTCTTGTGATTCTGATGAAGATTCATCTTGATGCCCCCCTTCATTGTCAAGGTGGATAGGAGCTTGATTTGGTGTAGTTTGATCATTGTTGGCCAAAGGTGTGCTTGTAGCTACCCCAAGGTTTTCCAAGATCATTTTTAGATTTTTGGCCCTATCCGAGCATGATGTAGAAAGATCCTTTAGATGACTAAAATTCTTCTCATCATAGTAGGCCTTTGTTTCATTAAACTTTACATCCCTTGATACTAGGACTTTCCTTGTCTCGGGAATGTAGCATGTATACCCCTTCTGGTTATGTGAGTATCCAATGAACATGGTTCGTGTACTCTTGGCATCTAGCTTAGTTCGTTGGTCACCTGGTATGAACACAAAACAAACACAACCAAAAACCTTTAGATGTTTTAAAGATTATTTATGTTTGTTAAGAATTTGAAAAGGGGACGGATATTTTGGATATTTTGTGTTCGATTTCTATTGATGAAGTAGCAAGCTAATGTGACAACATCACTCCAAAAACTCTTGGGAACATTCGCATGGAACATCATGGACCGAGCAATTTCCATTAGGTGTCGGTTCTTCCTCTCGGAAACTCTATTTTATTGTGAAGTGTCGGGACAACTCGTTTGGTGGATTATGCTATGCTTATTTAGGTGTTGCTTGAACAAGTGGCTAGTATATTCCCCTCCATTATACGATCTAAAAAATTTAATTTTAGAGTTAAAATGGTTAGCAATATACGATTGAAAATTTACAAAGGCTTCAAATACTCTATCTCTAGATGGAAGTAATGTAAGCCAAGTATACTTAGATGTCTCATCAATGAATGTTACGAAGTATTTATTTTTTTCCCTAGATATGCAAGGTGAAGTCAAAACATCCGAAAAAAACAATTTTCATACATGGCATTAGAGTTAGGAAAAACCGATTTGCAATGTTTACCCAAACTACATGCTTCACAAGTGTCATTAGCAAAAGAAACATTAGGCAACATAAGTTTCAAAGCCCTTGCATGAGGGTGACTTAGTCTAGCATGCCATAACATGTCATTAGATGGTTCAACATAAGATGAAAAAACAGAAGATAGAGATAGAGTGGGAGAGTGCTTGATGTCTTCAAGAACATAGAGATCTTCCTTAGTTCTTCCCATATCAAGGATAGCACTTGTCTTAATATCCTGAAACCAAACTTCACTAGGCCCAAATATCACATTCCAGTGTAAATCATTTGTTACTTTCTTAATGGATATAAGTTTGATGTGAATGATGGCATAAAGAAATCCCTAGAGTCTTTGTTAAACAACCTAAGATTTCCTACTCCTCCAATAGGTATCTTATCTCCATTTGCTATGATCACATTTCCTAAAGCCGGTTCTAAGTTCTCAATAAGATAAATGTTGCTAATTATATGGTGTGAAGCACCCGAATCTAAGATAAGGCATTTATCTTTATATTCAACTTTAAAAGATTTGGCCACGACATTACCCAACATGTTACCGGATTTAGATGCATCTTCTTTCCTTGCGGATGAAGCTTTGTAAGTCACTAGTGCCTTAGATTCGGTTCCTTCCTCTTGAGCTTGATTTGAGCCTTCTCCATCTTCATTAGCTTTATCTTGAGCTAAGTTGGCCTTTGGACCTGAGGCTTTTGAATTTCCCATCTCTGGTTGGCCGTAGGTGAGGATGGAGAAACCACATTTCTCTTTGTTGTGGCCTTTGTTTTTGCAATGTTCACAGAACATATTTTCCTTCTTGTCATCCTTGTAGAATCCTTGATTAGCTATTGCCATCATTTACCATTTGCCATCACGAGCTCCTTCATTCCATTGAACAATTCATGTGTTACTTGCTCTCTTTGTATTTAAAGAACACACATCCCCAAGAGAGCCGAGTTTATCCGCCCATAGGATGTGCTTAACCAAGTCTTTGTAGCTCCCATTTAGATTCAATTGTAAGCGAAGGACCTTATCTTGTTCCCTTGTCTCGCTTAAGGTTGATGGATTAAGAGAGAAGGGTTGGAGCAATTTGGCCATATCCTCCTGCTTAAGGTCACTTATAGCCACATTCCCAAAGACTTTGTGAAGGGTGTCCCAATGATCCTTGGCAGACTCGCAATATGCGTATGCTTCAAGTAACGGTGGGTTGAGTCTTCCTCCTTGTCTTCCTTGGCTTTTTCGGCTTCGGGTTCATCCTCCTTTGGTTCTATAGGTTTCTTCTTCTTAATGATAGGACCAGTTCTTGTGAGGTGGTTGATTAAACCTTTTCCTCCAGGAAAGACCTTGAGAGTCCTTGCCCATAACAGATATTTGATGCCTTTCAAAACAACCGGAACACCAAGAACCTTATGGTTTTCCATGATTTCTTTGAGAAAGATTCAAGCTTTATGAAAAAGACTCGAACTTTGTGAGAAAAGATTGGATCTTTGAAGAGTAAAAGAGTGAGAAAGATTAGTAGAACTAAGATTTGACAGAGATTTTACGCGGAAGAGATTAGGTAGTCGGAGCTTAATGCTCTGATACCATGAAAGAAACTGAGAATCAAGAACCTAATCCATGGTGAATTAGTTTGAGGTTGAAGATTTGAGAGAAAAATGTAAGAGATGAAATGTTTTTCATTCCTTAATTATTTCGGAGGCCATTACATATTTTATATAGGGATCTCTAGACAAACCTAGGATTACTTAAAAATAGTAACAATCTAATTACCTAGGTGAAACAAATCGAAACTTGGTAAAAAGGTAAAAGCATTATCGCACATGCGTACGTACGCGGGACCACTAGCAGTTATTGCATCTTTTACGCCAACGGTGAGATCCTCAGCCAAACTTCATCCAACAGTCATGATATGAAGTCTAGAATCTTCTATGCTTCAAATAGCTCGAGTGGATCCGCTTTGGTAGTTGGATCCTGAGTTTTGGCCGAGAATCTTTATCTTCGAGAAATATGCGCATGTCTTGAGTGAACCATGCGCATATATGTTTTCTGGTACGATCATTCGTACATATCGGCTCGGGTGTCCTTCAACACTTCGCATTGTCCTTTGTTCCTGGCCTAGTTTTCTGAATCTGATTACTAAGCCTTGCTCGTGTGGCTCGTTCTGACCTAATATCGATAATGCGCATGTCCCGATAGTCCGACCATGTGCATCTTTACCTGAATTGACCCGATTTTCCGTATGGCTTGATATGCACGTTCTGATACCCGATCACGCGCATTCTCACCTGGCTTGGTCCGATTTTCTGTATGCCCGGATATGCTTGTTCTGATAACTTGTGATCCACCTCTTTGTCTATGCTCATATTTTCACCATTTTTCCAATTCTGATCCTTTGGCTTAGGCAAACTCCTAAGTCTCGACAGATGGAGGTATCCTTTGGCTTAGGCAAACTCCTAAGTCTCGACAGATGGAGGTTGCGAATTCTTCTAACATTTTAGGGTTTCCTTTACTTTGTAAACTCTATTTATAGAGCTAAGGCTCCATTTGTAATGTTTAAGTTGGGAAACAATCCCATTCTTCAATAAATCTCTCTATACTCAAATTTGTCCATTAATCATTCTTCATCATTCTACATCATTTTTCTTCATTCTTAATGAGTTAATCACTCAAATCTTTACAGATATGACATACTAAGAAGAAGATGAGCTTTTGATAGTAAAACCCTTCTCTTTTTCTTAAAAACAACAACTAGGTTTAAAGTTTAACTTTACAATCTTTTAAATAGTAAAAAGACAAGACAAATAACATAAGAAACAAGGGGATTTCATGGGTTTAATCTCCCTGAGGAACGAACACACCTTAAACAAGTATCTAATGGAACTTTGAAGGTGAGATGAAAGGGGATATGACAGCGGACAGATTAGTTGAAATAGATTTTGAGTTTTGATCATCACTTGGCCAAAACTAAAGAAAGACAAAGGAAAAGTATTCTATGAAGTAGAAAATGGAAAAGGAAGCTTAAACAAGTCAAAAGATTGAGAATGGGTAGACTTGGCCTAAACTAGGCCAAGTCGGGAACGGATCATCGACCATGCGGATATTGAGTCTATCGGGTCAAGAAAAGCGAGACATATCGAGACAAAGCCATAATATACGGTATCAGGTCTATCGGGCCGAGCTATGGAAGTTATATCGAGCCAAGGTCATAATAGGCTATATCGGGTCCATTGGGCCAGAGCATGCAAGACATATCGAGCCAAGTTGAGATATGCGGTATCACGCCAGGCAAGAAGTTGAGCCAAGGCCTAGTGTCTATCAGGTCAAATTACGGAGTATCGAGACCAACGGGACCATGCGCAGTATCGGGATCAGGACATCAGGCCAGGATAAAGACTAGGCCATGATGGAATGATACGTGCATGGTTCATACAGGCCATGCGTGCGGAACAAGGCTGGACATGAGTAATGCGCACATAAGGGATAGTGTGTAAGCCAAGTATCAAAGGGAAACACGCATAACAGATGGATGCGCATGAATCAAAGTCCGGCTCGATCAAACAATGCGCAAACCTTACCGGCAATGCGCAGTTTCTCGATAACCATCGAGAAAATATATTTACGCCAAGTCTCGGCCAAATCATGCGATCCTTCAATCATTTCAAGTATAAGCCAGCCATTCCAATATAGGAAGGATCTAGAAGAAGAATTATAGCCGTAGGAGATGATTTGTTGAGCAACTCTAAGATGCCATTCACACGCACGTGTGGCTTACCATTGGGACCACTATCCGTACAACCGAGAAAACGAGTGGATGATTTATGATTTTACTTTGTTACTTTCACCTTTTACCATTTATCAAACCTTAAACTTACCATATTAGGTATGTTTAAGGTTCCCTCCTATATAAATGATGTAATCGCCGACTTTGATAATAACAAGAAAAGTTTCAATCTTTAAACAAAAGTTTCGATCTTTCTTCTATTCTCTCTCAATCTTTACTCAATCCACGATGGATTGAGCTTCTTAATTTCTTAAAGTTTCATGGTATCATAGCGTTTGCTCCTGTTTACCTCACATTCTTCCGCAAACTCTTGATTCTCTCGGTTACTTTATTCTCTAAGCCTCACTATTCTCTCTATACTATTCTCTAAAGTTTGAGTGTTTTCTCATGGATCTTCAAAAGAATCTTGGATTTCCAGTGGTACTCAAAGGAATAAACTATCTCCTTTGGGCAAGAACCATCAAGATCTTTCTTGGTAGTAAAGGACTATGGAGTCACATTGTGAAAACCGGTCCAACTTTGGAGAAGAAGCCGAAGAAAGCTTCTAAGAAAGACACCGACGATGATGATGAAGAAAAAGATGAAGAATATGTTGAGTTTCGGTCATCACTTGGCCAAAACTAAAGAAAGGCAAAAGAAAAGTATTCCATGAAGTGGAAAAGGAAAAAGGAAGCTTAAACAAGTCAAAAGATTGAGAATGGGTCGACTTGGCCTAAACAAGGCCAAGTGGGGAAAGGATCATCGACCATGCGGATATCAAGTATATCGGGTCAAGAAAAGCGAGATATATCAAGCCAAAGCCAAAATATACGGTATCGGGTCTTTCGGGCCGAGCTATGGAAGTTATATCAAGCCAAGGTCAGAATAGGCTATATCGGGTCCATCGGGGCCAGAGCATGCAAGACATACCAAGCCAAGTCAAGATATGCAGTATCGGGCAAGAAAAGAAGTTGAGCCAGGGCCTAGAGTCTATCGGACCAAATTGCGGAGTATCGAGACCATCGGGACCATGCGTAGTATTGAGATCATGACATTAGGCCAGGATAAAGACTAGGCCAGGATGGAATGATATGCGCATCATTCATACAGGCCATGCATACGGAACAAGGCCAGAAGTGAGTAATGCGCACATACGGGATAACGTATAAGCCAAGTATCTAAGGAAACACGCGGAACGGATGGATGCACGTGAATCAAAGTTCGGCTCGATCAAAAAATGTGCAAACCTTATTGGCAATGCGCAGTTTCTTGATAACCATCAAGAAACTATATTTACGCTAAGTCTTGGCCAAATCATGCGATCCTTCAATCATTTCAAGTATAAGCCAGCTATTCCAATATGGGAAGGATTCAGAAAAAGAATTGTAGCCGTTCACGCGCGCGCGTTGGTCGAGCATCTCTAAGATGCCATTCACACGCACGCGTGCCTTACCGTTGGGACCACTATCCGTACAACTGAGAAAACGCGTGGATGCTTTATGCTTTTACTTGTTTACTTTCACCTTTTACCATTCATTGAACCTTAAACTTACCATATTAGGTATGTTTAAGGTTCCCTCCTATATAAATGATGTAATCGCTGACTTTGATAATAAGAAGGAAAGTTTCAATTTTTAACTAAAAGTTTCGATCTTTCTTTATTCTTTCTCAATCTTTACTCAATCCACCATGGATTGAGCTTCTTAATCTCTTAAATTTTCATGTTATAAGAGCGTTTTCTCCGGTTTACCTCACATTCTTCCGCAAACTATTGATACTGTCGGTTAATTTATTCTCTAAATCTCACTATTCTCTCTATACTATTCTCTAAAGTTCGAGTCTTTTCTCATGGATCTTCAAAAGAATATTGGAGTTCCAGTGGTACTCAAAGGAATAAATTATCTCCTTTGGGCAAGAAACATCAAGATCTTTCTTGGTGGTAAAGGACTATGGAGTCACATTGTGAAAACCGGTCCAACTTTGAAGAAGAAGCCGAAGAAAGCTTCTAACAAAAGACACCGACCACCAATGCCAAGGAGTATGTAAGCAAAAGCGACTTTGAGGCTTTGATCAAGGCTTTAAAGGAGGCTACAAAATCTGGTAACATGATTGGTAATGTCGTGGGTAACTCTCTTAATGCTCAATATATTGATGAATGCTTAGTGTTAGACTCGGGTTCCTCTCACCACATGATTGCCAATGTTAACTTGATTGATAATATAGAACCTTCCTTAGGTATTGGGGTGATTGCAAATGGAGATAAGTTCCTGATAAGGGGCATAGGCAATTTGAAATTGTTTAACAGAGAATCTAGAGCCTTTTTCTTGCCTTCTTTCACCTCAAACTTGATATCTATCAAACGTATTACAAATGATTTACAATGTAATGTAACTTTTGGGCCAAATGATGTTTGGTTTCAAATATTAAAACTCAAGAGGTCCTTGGTAAGGGAGGAACAAAAGAGGACCTATATGTGCTAGAAGACTTCAAGAAACCTCCTTCTCTATCTCATTTATCTTCTGTCTTTACTACTTATGTTGAACCTTCTAGTAGTGTTTTTTGGCATGCGAGATTAGGCCACCCTCATGAGAGGGCCCTTAAGCTTATGTTACCAAAACATTTCCTTTGAGAATACTAATTGTGAAGCATGCATATTGGGTAAACATTGCAAGTCGGTTTTTCCTAAATCTATCTCAATCTATGAAAATTGTTTTGACCTTATACACTCGGATGTTTGGACTTCACCTTGTGTGTCTAGGGAAAACCATAAATAATTTGTTACTTTCATAGATGATTAGTCCAAATATACATGGATTACATTACTTCCATCCAAAGAAAGTTTTTGGTGCATTTTTGAATTTTCAATCTTATGTGACTAATCATTTTAACTCTAAAATTAAAATTTTTATATCTGACAATGGAGGAGAATACACTAGCAATACCTTCAAGGAACATCTTTCAAAACATGGGATAGTACACCAAACGAGTTGTCCCTATACCCCTCAACAGAATGGAGTGGCCGAGAGGAAGAATAGGCATCTCATGGAGATATCAAGATCAATGATGTTTCATGCAATTGTTCCAAAGAGGTTTTGGGGAGATGCAGTTATGTTGGCTTGCTATCAAATCAATAGAACCCCAACACAAATCCTAAAAGACATCCCCCCTTTGAAGTTCTTAATAAAGCTAAACCTTCTCTAAGTCATCTAAAAGTCTTTGGATGTGTGTGTTTTGTGTTGATTCCAGGTGATAAAAGGAGTACGCATGATGCAAAGAGTGTCAAGGGCATGTTCATTGGCTACTCCTCCAACCAAAAAGGTTACAAATGCTATATACCCGACACAAGGAAAGTGTTAGTCTCAAGAGATGTCAAGTTCCTTGCGACACAAGGCATGTTTGGTGAGAAGAATTGGGAGACCCTTAAGGACTTATCCACTTCTACATTCGATAGAGCCAAAAATCTAAGAAGAGTGCTGGGTACTCTAGGAGTTCTCAACCAAGATGCAACTCCCCAAGATCACACTCAAGACACTAGACCTCTCCCCTTTAATCATTAAGGGGGGAGACAAGGTGTTAAAAACACCCCACTTGATCATGATGGGGGGAACCAAAGTGATCCAAATGAATCACCATGTCATTCGGATTCAATCGTACATGATCAACCAGAACAACAAGATGACCTTCCCCAACCAGTCCTGAGGAGAAGTACCAGGATCAAATATCCACCATCTCATTGGAGGAACACTCGGGTGTATTACAACAACAAGGCCGTAGCCCATCCTATTCAAAATGTGTGTTCATTTGACGAATTTCCAAAGACACATCAATCCTTTGTGAAGAAGATTGATCAAGATTTGATTCCAAGAACTTATGATGAAGCTGTCAAAACAAAAGAATGGAAAGTGGCTATTGAGAATCAGCTTAAGGCCATGGAAAACAACAAAACTTGGAAAGAAGAAGACCTTCCCACGGGAAAGAAGGCAGTGACATCAAAATGTGTGTTCGCTATAAAGTACAAGGCAAATGGGGATATTGAAAGACATAAAGCTAGGCTAGTGGCTTGAGGCTTCACTCAAACCTATGGAGAAGACTATCTTGATACTTTTTCTCCCGTAGCCAAACTTCAGACGGTAGGAGTGATAATGGCTTTGGAAACTAACTTATCTTGGGACTTGTGGCAGATGGACGTGAAGACTGCTTTCTTACAAGGAGAGTTGGAAGAAGAAGTTTACATGCGTCCCCCACCAGACCTTGAAGGATCAGTTGGCCAACGAAAGATGCTTCGGATCAATAAAGCTATCTATTGGACTCAAACAATCCCCTAGGGCATGGTGCCATAAATTAAGTTCTACACTTCTCACACAAGGCTTTACTAGGTTAGAAGGGGATCATACCTTTTCACCCTTCTTGGCAAAAGAGGTAAGGTAGTCATCCTTACATATGTGGATGGTGGATGATTTTCTCATCACAGGGGATGACAAGGTAGGAATCCAAATGATTAAAGATCATCTTAAAATTGTGTTTGATATTAAAGAAATATACTCTTGTTCTTCTTAGTGAAACTGGAAAGCTTGGAGCAAAATCTTGCAAAACTCGTTTTGAAGATGGGTATAAGACTATAAGAGAAGAAGAAGTGGAGGATCAACCCTTTGAAGATATTCATCAATACCGAAGACTAGTAGGTAAGCTAATATATTTGACTATCACACGTCTTGATATATGCAAAAGCCAAAGAAGCATCATTGGAATATGATTGACAGAATCTTGAGGTATCTTAAAGGAGCTCCTGGCCAAGGGATTTGGATGGGTAGCAACAACAGTACCGAGATAGTAGGCTACTGTGATGCGGATTTGGCAGGAGACTGGAATGATAGAAGATCTACCACCGGCTATTGTACTTTTATTTGTGGGAACTTGGTCACATGGAGAAGTAAGAAGCAAAAGATTGTTTCTTGCTTAAGCGCAGAAGCAGAGTATCGGGCAATGAGCAAGTTAACAAATGAGCTAGTATGGCTCAAGGGATTTCTCAAAGATATGGGCATTGAATCCAAGAATCTGATAACTATGCATTGTGATAACCAGGTGGCTATACACATTGCATCAAACAATGTGATCCACAAGAGGACCAAGCACATTGAGGTGGATTGCCACAAAGTGAAACAAGGAATTATCCGACCATGCTATACAAGAAGCTAAGATCAATTGGCCGACATCTTCACCAAGGCAGCTAGTACACAAGTTTTTGAGGTCACCCATGGGAAACTAGGACTCACAAACATCATTCATGATTAGCTTCTCTCACCGTGAAGCTTTGTACTCTTTTTCCTTTGGAGATTTTTTTCCCAAAGTGTTTTTCTCTCTAAAGTTTTTAATGAGGCAAAGTTTCACGGTTCCAAGTTCAACCAAGAACCTCGGTTGAACTTGAGGGGGAGTGTTGAGTTTTGGTCATCAATTGGCCAAAACTTAAGAAATACAAAGCAAAGGGGAATGTTGAAAATGGGTCGACTTGGCCTAAACTAGGCCAAGTTGGGAAAGGATCATCGACCATGCAGATATCGAGTCTATCGGGTCAAGAAAAACGAGACATATCGAGCCAAAGCGATAATATACAGTATCGGGTCTATCAGGCCGAGCTATGGAAGTTATATCGAGCCAAGGTCGGAATATGCTATATCAGATCCATCGGGCTAGAGCATGCAAGACATATCGAGCTAAGTCGAGATATGCGGTATCGGGCCAAGAAAGAAGTCGAGCCAAGGCTTAGAGTCTATCGGGCCAAATTACGGAGTATCGAGACCATCGGGACCATGCGTAGTATCGCGATCAATACATCAGGCCAGGATAAAGACTAGGCCATAATAGAATGATACGCGCATGGTTCATTCAGGCCATGCGTGCAGGACAAGGCCGGACGTGAGTAATGCACACATATGGGATAGCGTGTAAGCCAAGTATCAAATGGAAGCGCATAGAACAGATGGATGCGCATGAATCAAAGTCTGGCTCGATTAAAAAAATGCGCAACCCTTACCGGCAATGCACGGTTTCTCGATAACCATCAAGAAACTATATTTACGCTAAGTCTCGGCCAAATCATGTGGTCCTTCAATTATTTCAAGTATAAACCAACTATTCAAATATAGGAAGGATCCAGAAAAAGAAGAAAGCCGTTGGAGAAGATTTGGTTGAGCATCTCTAAGATGCCATTCACACGCGCGCAAGGGTTTACCATTGGGACCACTATCCGTACAACCGAGAAAACGCGTGGATGCTTTGAGCTTTTACTTTTTTTCACCTTTTACCTTTCATCAAACCTTAAAATTACCATATTAGGTATGTTCAAGCTTCCCCCCTATATAAATGATGTAATCGCCGACTTTGATAATAAGAAGAAAAGTTTCAATCTTTAAACAAAAGTTTCAATCTTTCTTCTATTCTCTCTCAATCTTTACTTAATCCACTATGGATTGAGCTTCTTAATCTCATAAATTTTCAGAAGATAACAAAGAGGTCGAAGAAGACAATGAATATGAAGAAGATGACATGGCCGAGGAAGAGGAGAAATGGTTCCAAGAGGACCAAATGGTCCTCGACTTCATGCAAACTTCCTTTGATCCATCTTTGCTTGAGGCCTACACATATTCTGAGACTCCTAAGGATCTTTCGGAGACTCTTGCTAAATTTTTTTGCAACAAATCAAATCTAAGCCGTGTCTATGAAGTCAAGAAGGCAATAAACAAGCTCAAGTAAGAAGATATGGAGTTTAACACTTACTTTGGCAAGTTCCGGGCACTATGGGCAGAACTTGAGATTTTGCAACCCTTTAAATTAGATCATACCATCTTAAGGACTTATCTACTTCTACATCCGATAGAGCCAAAAGTTTAAGAAGAGTGTTGGATACTCTAGGAGTTCTCAACCAAGATGCAACTCCCCAAGATCATACTCAAGACTCTAGACCTCACCCTTTTAATCATGAAGGGGGGAGACATGGTGTTGAAAACACACCACTTGATCATGAAGGGGGGAACAAAAGTGATCTAAATGAATTATCAAGTCATTATACATGATCAAGGGGTAGTTTTACTAAACACATATGAAGATCTTGAAGATCAAAATCAACCAGAACAACAAGATGACCTTCCCCAACCAGTCCTGAGGAGAAGTACAAGGATCAAATATCCACCATCTCATTTCGGGTGTATTACAACAACAAGGTCGTAGCCCATCCTATTCAAAATGTGTGTTCATTGGAAAAATTCCCAAGACCATGCAAAACAAAAGAATGGAAAGTGGCTATTGAGAATGAGCTCAAGACCATGGAAAACAACAAAACTTGGAAAGAAGAAGACCTTCCCAAGGGAAAGAAGGAAGTGACATCAAAATGGGTGTTCACTATAATGTACAAGGCAAATGGGGATATTGAAAGACATAAAGCTAGGCTTGTGGCTCGAGGCTTCACTCAAACCTATAAAGAAGACTATCTTGATACTTTTTCTCCCATAGCCAAACTTCATACGGTAAGAGAGATAATGGCTTTGGAAAATAACCTATCTTGGGTCTTGTGGCAGATGACCGTGAAGAATACTTTCTTAGACTTGGACGAAGAAGTTTACATGCGTCCCCCACCAGGCCTTGAAGGATCAGTTGGCCAAGGAAAGGTGCTTGTGCTCAACAAAGCTATCTATAGACTCAAACAATCTCCAAAGACATGGTACCATAAATTAATTTCTACACTTCTCACACAAGGCCTTACTAGGTCAGAAGGGGATCATACTTTATTCACCCTTCATGGCCAATGAGGTAAGGTAGTCATCCTTATGTATGTGGATAATATTATCATCACAGGGGATGGCAAGGTAGGAATCCAAATGATTAAAGATCATCTTAAAATTGTGTTTGATATTAAAAACTTAGGAGAATTGAAGTATTTCCTTGGAATTGAAATATGTAGATCATCTAATGGTTTGTTCTTGTCTTAAAGGAAATATACTCTCGATCTTCTTAGTGAAACAGGAAAGCTTGAAGAAAAATCTTGCAAAACTCCTCTTGAAGATGGGTATAAGAACATAAGAGAAGGAGAAGTGGAGGATCAACCCTTTGAAGATATTCATCAATACCGAAGACTAGTAGGTAAGCTAATATATTTGACTATCACACGTCCTGATATATGCTTTTCAGTTAAGCAGGTGAGCCAACATCCGCAAAAGCCAAAGAAGTATCATTGGAACATGATTTACAGAATCTTTAGGTACCTTAAAGGAGCTCCTGGCCAAGGAATTTGGATGGGTATCAAAAAAAGTGTCGAGATAGTAGGCTATTGTGATGCAGATTGGGCAGGAGACCGGAATGATAGAAGATCTACCACCGGCTATTGTACTTTTATTAGTGCTATACACATTGCATCAAATAATATGGTCCACGAGAGGACTAAGCACAATGAGGTGGATTACCACAAAGTTAGACAAGTAGTAGAGCAAAGAATTACCCTACCATGCTATACAAGACGCTCGGATCAATTGGCCGACATCTTCAACAGGGCAGCTAGTACACAAGTTTGTGAGTTCATCCATGGGAAACTAGGACTGACAAACATCATTCATGAGTATCTTCCCTCACTGTGAAGCTTTGTACTCTTTTTACTTTGGAGAGTTTTGTCCCAAAGTGGTTTTCTCTTTAAAGGATTTAATGAGGGAAAGTTTCACGGTTCCAAGTTCAACCAAGCACCTCGGTTGAACTTGAGGGCGAGTGTTGAGTTTTGGTCATCACTTGGCCAAAACTTAACAAAGACAAAGGAAAAGTATTCCATGAAGTAGAAAAGGAAAAATGAAGCTTAAACAAGTAAAAGATTGAGAATGGGTCGACTTGGCCTAAACTAGGCCAAGTCGGGAAAGGATCATCGACCATGCGGATATCGAGTCTATCGACCAAAGCCAAAATATACGGTATCGGATCTATCGGGCCAAGGTATGGAAGTTATGTCGAACCAAGGTCAGAATAGGCTATATCGGATCCTTGTAGAATCCCTAGTTTGCCATTGCTCCTTCTTTACCAGCCACATTAGCCATAACAAGTTCCTTCTTTCCATTGAATAGCCCATGGTTACCTTGTTCCCTTTGAATTTGGGAACATACATCTTCAAGGGACCCGAGTTTCTCTACCCGAAGAATGTGTTTTACTAGATCTTTGTAACTCCCATTGAGGTTAAGGAGCAAACCAAAGACCTTGTCATGTTCCCTTCTCTCACTTAGTATTGATGCATCAAGAGAGAAGGGAAGGAGAATATCCAGCTCAGTTGAAAGTGCCCGGAACTTTCCAAAGTAGGATTTAAAATCCATATCTTCTTGCTTGAGGTTTCTTATGGCTTTCTTTACCTTATACACCCGGCTTAGGTTGGATACGTTTCCAAAGACTTTATGGAGTGTATCCCAAAGATCTTTAGCAGTTTCACAATAGGCATATGCCTCAAGTAAAGCCGGATCGAGGGAGGTTTGCATAATGCCTATGACCATTTGGTCTTCTTGGAACCAAATGTCTTCCTCGGCAGAATCATCCTCCTCTTTTTCCGTAGCCTCATCAGCTTCGACTTCTTCAGCCTCTTCTTCATCTGCCTTCTTTAGGGTTCTAGCCCAAAGTAAGTAGTTGATGCCCTTCAAAATGACTGGAAGTCCAAGGATTTTCTGGTTTTCCATGATTTCACAGTGAAAGACTTGAGCTTTAAGATAAAAGATTCAATCTTTTTAAGAAAATTACCGAGAAAAGTTTCAATCTTTTTGAATGAAACCGAGAGAATGAGTGAGAAAATGTAATATAAACAGAGTTTTGCGGAAGAGAATAGGTAGTCGGAGCTTATGGCTCTCATACCATGAAGATTTGAGAGAATAATGAGCTCAATCCATGGTGGATTAAGCTCAGGATCGAGATAAAGAGTATTCGAGTGAAGAGAGAATAAGGATAAGATTATTTCTTATTGATGATTGAAAGCGGCGGATACAAGCATTTATAGAATCCTTAAACATACCTAGAATGGTAAGTTACAAAGTGTACGGACTGATATATGGACAGCATGCGCTTTAACTTGGACCAAAATGTGAACCTCGACCAAACTTCTTCCAACGGCTCTTTTCTCCATTCTAGATCCTTCTTAACATCTTTTGGCACGTGTAAACTTGGTTTGGATGATAGACCGCTGATTTGGGCCGAGATTCCCATTAATTAAAATTTCTCGGTAAATCTTGCGCATTGTTTTTCACAACCAAGCGCATATTCGAGCCGCGGCCATGCACATATCCCAGTCATGGTCTAGTTTCCCGCATGGTCTTCTTTGGCCTGACTTAATCCGATAATGCGCACGGCCTTACGTCTTGTTCTTCTTGGATCTTGGCTTAGTGGCTTAGCGATCCATGAAAGCCAATACATGCGAGTCCTTGGCCCGGTAGGTTCCGATACCCGGATGGTCGATTTGGCCTGGTCTTTCGATGACGCGCATAGTTTGCATTACTTGTGTTCCATGTTCCTTGTTTGTCTCACACGCTAAAGCTCATTTATGCTCAACTCCGGTCTTGGCTCGATAGTTTTGCGCATGGTTGCCGATATGGACCCAATAAAGACTTGACTTGGCCTAGACTCGGCTCAGTCGGCTCTCCATCATTTTCTTCGGTTTGTTTTCATTCTCTTTTATTCTCTTGACTTTTCTTCATAAGTCTTGGCCATTAATGCCAAAACTTAACAATAATTATATACTGAATCATCTAAAGATTTATGGGATGCACATCAAAATGAAAATTTAACAGATTAATAAGCTCAATCCATGGTGGATTGAGTTGAGATTGAGAGAGAATAAAAGAAAGATCAATA
>OVBE01002241.1:0-31583 GCA_900406425.1 Iberis pinnata | reverse complement strand
ATTTTCATAGGATATGCACATAATAGCAGTGCTTACCGTTTTCTGGTTTACAAATCATATATTCCGGACATCCATGTCAATACAGTAATGAAATCAAGAAATGCATCTTTTTTGAACACATCTTTCTGTGCAAGGACACAGAAAATCCAAAGCGGACACGCGAACAAAGAGACGCAAACTCCTCTGTAAATGAGGCAAGCACTTCTGGAACTTCAAATGAACCAGAAGATGAAGTAGATGAACCTAGGCGAAGCAAAAGAGCTCGTAAGGAAAAATCTTTTGGCGATGATTTCTTGATGGTATTTCTCAATAAGAATGAACCAAGAATTTATTCAGAAGCCATGTCTACACCAGCCGCCCCTTCTTGGAAGGAAGCGGTCAATCATGAAATGGACTCCATTATGCAAAATCATACATGGGAAATAACCGACTTACCGCAAGGAAGTAAAGCGCTAGGGTGTAAATGGATTTTCAAAAAAAAAAAAAAAATTGAAAACCGATGGCTCAATAGATAAGTACAAAGCTAGGCTTGTGGTACAAAGATTTTGGCAGAAAGAAGGTCTGGATTTCTTTGACACTTATTCTCCAATAACGAGAATAACCTCAATTAGAATGTTGATAAGCATTGCAGCATTGAAGGACCTAGAAATACATCAAATGGATGTTAAATTTGCTTTTCTAAATGGTGAATTAGAAGAGGGGATATACATTAAACAACTAGAAGGGTTTGTTATTCCCGGACAAGAAAACAAAGTTTGTCGTCTTGTAAAGTCGCTATATGGGCTTAAACAAGTACCAAAACAATGGCATGAAAAGTTCGATAATGTTATGATGTCCAATGGATTCAGCATTAATGAATGCGACAAGTGCATATTTTTCAAAAATACACCAAACGGGTATATTTTGTTATGTTTGTACGTCGATGATATGCTCATTATTGGAAACAATAAAAACATAATAAATCAAACAAAAAATATGCTTCGAGGAAAGTTCGACATGAAAGACATGGGATTAGCAGATGTTATTCTAGGGATTAAAAACATTAGAAACTCTGACGGAATCATATTGTCTCAAGTGGAACTTAGTCGCTACACCAGTAATGAGCTTCAGACAATATGATTCCGTCAGAGTGGAACCGCAAAAACTCTGGTTGACGCTCAACTTCACTTAACTAAAAATTCAGGTGAAGCAGTGTCACAACTGGAATATGCAAGGGTGATCGGAGGTCTAATGTACTTAACAAACTGTGCTATACCCGGTTTAGTGCACATAGTCAATGTACTTAGTCGCTACACCAATAATCCAGGACATAAACACTGGAAAACCATAACTAGAGTGTTGAACTACTTACGTTACACTAACAAATTATGGTGTTCATTACGGTAAAGAACCAGCAATTTTAGAAGGATACAATGACGCAAACTGGATTTCCGACTCTAAAAACTCAAAATCCATGAGTGGATATATCTTTACACTCGGTGGTGCAGCAATGTCCTGGAAATCTTCTAAACAAACTCTATTAGCCAAATCGACCATGGAATATGAGTTTATAGCTTTAGAAAAAGATGCAAAAGAAGCAGAGTGGCTTCAAAATTTTTAGGAAGATATACCGATGTGAGATAAACCAGTGCCAGCATTACATGTACGTTGTGATAGTCAATCGACTATAGCTCGGGCACTGAATACCCTATATAATGGTAAGTCTCACCATATACGAAGATGACATAAAACCATTAGAAATTTGATCTCAAGAGGTGTAATCACAATCGATTACATCAAATCAGTAGACAACCTAGCGGATCCGTTTACTAAAGGTCTTTCACGAGATCAAGCGGTCAAATCATCAAGAGGAATGGGTTTAAAGCCTACAAATTAAAGAGGAAGCTTGATGGATACCCAACCTAAATGACTGGATATTCCAGGAAATAGGTTCAAAGAGACAACAAAATCGATCTGAATCTGATAACGCATAGTGAAACTTATGTTTCTACCCATATCCTAAAGATGATAAACAATGCAAATCTGTATGTGATAAGGTTAAGCATAAGCTTTTAAGGATTCCATATCTTGTAATAGTGGAGTACAACAAGAGCTAATGGCAGATCACCTTGTGAGTGTGAAATGGGGCCATTTATAGGAAAATGAAGGTCAAGCTATATTCTCCAAGTTCACTCATGAAAAACAAGGCATGTTCAAGGCCGAAATGAACACAATAGAGAACTTAATTCTACAAGAAATGAAGCTGGGTTATAACTGTTGTCTCGGTTTACATCAAAGCTCAGGTGGTTTAAGACATCATGTTCACCTCCTGGTCGAGTAAACCCGACAGATATTAACAATGAGCGGTTCAAAGCTGAAAAACGCTACCTACTCAGACACAGCGGATGTTCGCATGTAATCTCGAAAAGTCCTTATGTTTAGTTTTAACTGTGTCTAGTCAGAAAAAGTCCATCGAGTCTAGTTTAGTCGTCATATGTTATAGAGTAATTTATATTCATGTGGGGGATTGTTGGAACTTTAAAATTTGACACTAAATTTTACCAATGTTCCGACGAGTTCTTCGGTGAAGACTTTCACCAGAATGACCAGATTATGAGTGCATCAGAATCCTTGTAACAAGCACTATAATATGGAATATTCATTTGTCAAATTTGAGTGTAAATTGAATGTGAAGTTAAGGTGTAAAGAGAGCATCTCAACCATGCAAAAGGTTGACTTAAGTTGACTAAGTGTTGCTAGTGTAAAATATCCCATATTTCTTGTGGAGAAAAATTTTCACTAGTATATATAGTGCACAAGGCATACTTAAGTTCAATTGGATTGGATACACTATGGTGTATTGGAGAGAGAGATGGATCACCCACACGCGCGCGCTGCCGCTGCCGACCGACCGACGCGACGCGGTCGCGTGTCTTTGGGAATGTCCCAGTCCCAGTCCAAGCCCAAGCCCAAGCCCATTAAGAAATATTCTTTTAGGAGAAAATTTCTATGAAATTTTCGGTCTAAAAATTCGGTTCAATTTAATGAAACTAAACCGGAGCAAAACCAAACCCGAATTAATTTTGGTTCTCTCTCCAACTCCTGCGTGTGACCAAGTATTAACAGTATCGGTTACGCTCCGCTCACTTTTAAAATCTCGATCTGTCTCGTTCATTTTGCATCTTTCTACACTATAGAAAAATCCTTCAAACTCTCACACGCTTTTCTTCTTCTCTCTCAAACATTAAGTATAGTTTCGAGATTACATCGTTCGATCTAAGTTTGTTAGATTCCGTGTTCGAGTGTCGCGAACCGGTCTCCTTGCGGCTGTATCCTGGGATTCTAAAATCGCATATAACCGTCACACTACATGCGATTTAAAGAATCAAGGAATGAGATATCATTCTCGACTCCGCATCTCGTTTTCTTTCGGTTTTAAATCATTTTTTTAAAAGGTATTTCAATCGTTTTTCTTAATCCGATTTTACACGGTCCTACAATATATGCAACATCAGTATTTTAATATTTTTTTTATGATTGACATTGGTATTACTTAGTAGCAGTACACTTCCTTGTTAAAAAGGTCTAATATTAATGATACTAGAAAATAACTCGCGTAGATATGCATTTTTATATCTAGTTATATATATATTTTTTAATTTTCAATTATCTAATGTTTTTTTTTTGTGAATATAATATTATTAATGTATAAACGATGTTAAAATTATAAATATAAATAATTATTTAAATTTAAACATATATTCACTTGATTATATTTAACAAAAAATTGTTGTTTTATTAGTGTTTTAATATCGATTTATTTTTCTTTTGTAAGCTTTCTCTAAGTTATTATTTTTTATAGAACCTCTTGTTGTATAGTATCTATTTTCCTTCTCAGACGATGCTACAAACGATCTTCGAATATTAACCGAAAAATCTATGATCCTATCACCACAAAGACATAACATAATGTTTTACAGAAGAATAAGCACTCGAAAAGTGAAGAGCTTGAGAATTAGAGACATACTTGTTTGGGTGATTAAGATGTTTAGAAGAAGATTCTCTCTGTGATATTGTGATATGAGTTTTCGTTTAGTTTAACAATCAATGGACTTGCCATTTGTGAGGCTTTGATCTTTCTTAAGTTTCATACATCTAACTCTTTTTCTTTCAACTTATTATAACACAAACTCTGCCTTCGTAGTTCCAATTCCTCCTCTTTGTTCCTTCTTTTCTTGCATTACAAAAATATACTCTTACCCTTAAACAATCAACAAAGAGATCAATCACACCCACACATTAAACATTATTCATAAACACTTAGAAACTTCATGTCTTAAACCAAACAAATCTGAACTATTAAGTAGACAACATCAAACTCTCTCAAGATCTGCAACCTAAACTTAGCGACTTTAGCTTCTAGAATAGTCGTTACAAAGCAACAATATCCATAATAGAATAAGAAAAATGGTGAAATAGAGCAAAAACTATAAATCAAATTGAAAAAACAATGAAGAGTGTTTACAGCAAAATCGATTAAGTAGATTTATAATCCACCATTGTACAGAGACAATAAAAACTTAGAGAAAGCTCACAAAAGAAGAGTAAACCGATAAGAGAATGCTAACAATATTTCAGAGTCCCTTCTTTGACTACATGGAAAAGTTTTTTATTTTTGAATGTCTACATTAATACATACTTGTGAGTAGTGAGCTTGAAAATAAACCTAAGTAGGCTAATCAGCTAATGGAGGAGAGCAACAACACTAAGAAAGTATATTAACTCAGTGTTACCTGCATAAGCAAATTCAAAACATATTTATAGGACCTTGATGAAGCTCCCATTAAGCTGACATCAAATTCTTGGTAACCTACAAAAAAAAAACAATATAATTGATTGTGAAGAAAAATATTAGTCCAATTAGTTCACTATGAGAAATGATGTGCAAAGAAAGTTTGTCAGGCAAACTTTATTTGGTAAGCATGAAACACGGCCATATACATCCTTCACAAGCTCATCAGTTGCACTATCTTCTGGATTATTAGAAGCATGTGCCAACTTATGACACACAATTTTCATCCCTTCAACCGACTGCCACACAAATAAAAAAGAAAATAAAAAACCAAACCAACACTTGCGCTAATCACTTCATATATGTATCACCTAATTTTCGGAATGACTTCATGTAGGTGATAGCCATGTCAAGTTTTTTTTTTGGTAAGATGTAAATATCATAGAAATGAAAATGTTTGTAAATATACAAAAATTAGTGCGAACGGATTAAAGACAGCCCAAAAAAAGATAAAAAGCAGTCAAAATCCTCTAGATTGCTTATCAAACTTGCAGATATCAAGTTGATGACCAAAGCTCCATCATACCCTTGAACGCTTTCCTTTGCTGTCTTGCAATAAGGGTGTTCGTGATGTTAAAGTTCAGCAAGTAACAGAGCTGGTTGTAGGTGGCCGCAGTGCTTTGATGTAGCCTTGCATTCCGCTCACTCCAAATAATGTATAGAAGGTTGTGCACAGCTATTCGTCGGAGTAGTTTAGGAGCATTAGATGAGGTCGATCTTAGCCATATGTTCATTGCCTCCCATGTATGGAAACCGTGGAAACCTACATTCAAACGGGATAATAAGAAACTCCATAATCGAGTAGGTAGATGACATTGTAAGAGCAAGTGATCCCTAGTTTCAGAGAAAGAGTTGCAAAGACAACATGACAAATCTGTATTCAAGCCCCATGATGCAATTAAAGACTTAGTTGGTAATCTATCCCAATTCGCTACCCACATAAAGAAAGCATGTTTAGGAATAGAGCCCTTAAACCAAACTGATTTTGCCCACGGTATGGTCGGTGATGAATGTCAAGTTTATGAAGAACCTCTAACATTAACCGTATTATTGAGAGTTGTTCTTACTGATAAGTATTGGTCCACCACCAATCACAATCATAATTATAAATCGTTCTTATTGAATATGTAACTTAATAAATATAATGATACACAAGAAAAAAAAGTTTTCCATAACAAACCAAGCAATTAATACTAAGATCGAGCTAGAAAAGCCAGATACCTACTCCGGAGAACCAAACATAATCAAGTACAAAGCCTCATTCCAGTCTATAGGGCTATTAACACCAGCAATTGTCCGAGGTATTTGGTTCTTCTTCAGATTTTGTTCAGAAATATCTTAGTTTTTCCTGGGTGGACACAAAGATAAGAGTTACGTATAGAAGACAACAAGACGCACGAACACCAAAAAAAAACTTATATAGATTAAAAGAATTTTAAGATGCTAATTTATATAACTACCTTGGAAATAAAGGATCTAGGACTATTTGAAAAATGTCACCACTTTGCTCTGCTATTTAAAGTCTGGAAACAAACAAAGAGCCAGAAATAATAAAATATTGCATTATTCTTCCATCAATTTAATATCGGTTCAAATACAAAACCTCAAAGCGTCAAGTTTCTTACGCGATGGCGTCGGTCGAAGCTCTCCTACGAATAACGATAAGCTCCGCCTCCTTGTATCGGGGTTCCAAAACTTAACTGTGCCAATTGGTCGTAAGAAACGAGTCTTAAACTACGCAGTTGTTATTGCACCACTCGGAGATTCGGCTCACTTCCCGGCGAACTGAGCCACGAGATGCACGACTCATATATGGCTAGAGATGAAGATGGACAATTTTGGGTTGATGAAGTTGCTGAGAATTTGATATATGATTGCAGTTAACTCCGATACTCAAAACCTAAGCTCAAGAACTTTGAATCTATTTGATTTGATTCTAATTTGTTTTTGATTTTTTTTTGTAGGAACTTTAAAGAAACAATACAAGATTTTGTTCACCCAGTATTCGACGAATCTACTCACTAGGAGTGAAACCAAACCACCATGAATCCACTAAGAAAGATGATCTCAAAGCTCAAAACAATGGAAGTTACACAAGAAGGTGATACAGACTTGTATCACAAGAAACCTCAAAGAATATACTAACTCAACAGATACAACCTCTGATTCTTCAAGCATGATGAATCTCTCAATCTCAGGTAAATCTTCAATGACTCGAGCTCTTCTTCTTCTCTATGAAAAAACTTCTATCTCTCTCTCTGTGTAAAAACCATCAAAGAAGAAGATGAATCTTATATACTTCTGTTAGTATGTTGAACCTGTTTTAACAGACTTTCGAATCTGATTCAGGAAATGGGCTTCGCAGAAACTAATGGCCCAGCTAGAGAAGATGCTGATAACAAGATAGCAGATGGGCTTCACGACGGCCCAAGTGACTTAAGCAAACAGACCCACAAACTCCACCTTTTGCTTTAGACCAACACCCGATACTTCCGCCGACCAAACCCTAAAACCACTTCTCTTCCTCATTGACATTATCCAGTGTGACAAAGCACCACGAGCTTCACCGGCTTAGCTCTACGGCTCCGGTTACACAGAAAACACCACTCAGGTTAGCATGAACCTCAATCAACTCTAGAAAGCTGACAGATTCCTGTAACTGAGACTCAAACCCTATAATCTTCCGTATTCGTACAGAACGCTTCAGCTTCACCACCCAAAACTCAGACTCTACAGCTTCAAACCCAGGTAAAAATTGACTTCCCAAAGAACTTCTTCTGATTTTTGTTAGAGATTACTGATGAACTAAAAACTGATAAACTCTTACTGATTTCTTCATACATGTACTCACTGGCAAACCATCTGAATAAGATCTTGGGAATTGATAATCCCTTTGAAGATGAAACAATCACAGGTAAACTACTTAAATAAGTAGACTCCCTGAAACTTGAACCTCTAAAAAAACTGAACCCCATTAACACTGATACATATAACTCCACCTGGAACAGGCAATCCGATGTCTTCCTGATCCAGAACCCCCTCATGTAACAAATATAAAACTCCATTGAAATTTCAATAACCAGAAACTGACTTGTAACTCGTATTGGCAATTGCGAGGGAATAATGGAGATAGAGAAGAACCTGAGGTTGGCCTGACTCATCAGGCCAAGTTAACTAAATTACAGCACAACTTAAATTTAGGCCCTGGTAAGACCTTAGTTAGAAAGTCTGCTGGACTTTTGTTTGTATGAATTTTGTATAGAGTCACTGTGCCTTCTGCTGCAACTTCTCTGATGAAATGTTATTTTGTAGCAATGTGCTTAGTCTTTTCATGAAATACTGTATTCTTTGCAAGGGCTAGAGCACTTTTTGAATCACAATGAATTTCAACTGAATCTTGTTTAAAACCCAACTCTGTACAAATCCCTTTAACCAAATAACTTCTTTTGATACTGCTGTTAAAACCATATACTCAGCTTCAGTAGTTGATAGTGCAACAACTAATTGTAAATTTGATTTCCAGCTTACTGTGTTACCCCAAACCTTGAAAATGAAACCAGTCACTGATCTTCTTTTGTCAAGATCAGTGACATAATCTGAGTCACAAAACCCTTTTATGCTATAACTTGTTTCTTTCTTGAATGTCAAATTTGTCTGATAAGCTCCTTTAATGTACCTAGATACCCATTTAACTCCTGACTAGTGATCTCTGCTTGGCTTAGACATAAATCTACTAACAACCCCAACTGCGTGGCCTAAGTCTGGTCTAGAGCTTATCATGACATACATCAGACTTCCCACAACACTAGCATATGGAATGTTCTTCATATGCTGCTTCTAACACTTCTTCAGCTTTAGTCAAACTTTTAAATTTGAAATGTGGTGCCAATGGTGTAATTGTAGCCTTGGTATCAAACATATTAAATGTTTTTAACACCTTTTCTAGATACTTTCCTTGTGGGAGTATTAAAGATCCTTTCTCTCTATCTCCGTGAATATCCATTCCAATAATTCTCGAAGCCTTTCCTAAGTCTTTCATTTCAAATTATCTGCTTAGGCTTTCCTTGATCTTCTTTATTTCCTGTTTGTCACCAGATGCTATAAGCATATCATCAACATAGAGTAGTAGGTACCCGACTCTAGTAGTATTCTGATTCTTCATGTAAACACACGGATCATACTGACTTCTCTGAAATTCCTCCCCTTTCATAAATGTGTCAAACTTAATATTCCACTGTCTAGGAGATTTTTTTAGACCATATAGAGACTTCTTCAACAAGCACACTTTGTTTTCTTCACCTTCTTTTATGAACCCTTCAGGCTGCTTCATTAAAATCCTTTCTTCCAGGTTTCCATGTAAGAAAGCTGTTTTAACATCCATCTACTCTAGTTCATAATCTAGGTTGACAACAATTGACAGCATGATTCTAATTGAACATGCTTTACCACTGGTGAAAAAATCTCATTATAATCAACACCTTCTTTCTGTGAGAACCCCTTGGCTAATAGTCTAGCCTTGAATCTCTTTTCTTATACTCCGAAAATTCCCTGCTTTAGCTCGAATATCCACTTACACCCCACCAATTTCTTGTTTTCTGGCATATCAATTAGATCCCACGTATGATTCTTCATTAGTGAACTCATTTCTTCTGATGCAACTTCTTTCCATTTTTCTTTGTCTTTACTTCTCATTGCTTCAGCATAACTCTTAGGTTCCTCTAGTTCTATATCTTCTGCTGATGACAGTGCATATGCAACTAGATTAGCATCTTTATATCTATATGGAGGCCTTATATTATGTCTTCTGCTTCTATCTCTAGCCAAGAGATAATCATCAAGATTATGAGATTTTGTTCCTTATGGCTCATTAAACTGAAGACCCTCAATCTCTTCTGATTCTGCTAACACCTCAGTTTCACTTTCTGATTCTGATCCTGATTCTAAGTCACTGCTCACTGAAGCTCCACCTTGAGAAGTACCACCTAGACCTTCCGACACTTTAGCAAGTTCTTGCCTGAATGTTGATTCCTTTATGGACTTCTGGGTATCTTTATCTGACCTGATTTGACGTTCATTCTCTGCTCTTGGACTGACCATATCCTTGCATATCTTATCTTCATAAAAAACTACATTTTTGCTTGTAGTGCAATACCCATCTTCTGGTAGCCAGACTCTGTAGCCCTTGACACCAAAAGGATATCCAAGGAATACACCTTTTATAGCTCTTGGATTAGTCTTCCCTTGTACATTGTGAACATAAGCTGAACACCCAAATCTTCTTAGGTTATATAAATCAGGCTTTACCCCTGACCATACTTCCTCTGGTAATCTAAACTTAATGGTTGAATTAGGAGTTTTGTTTATTAGATAAATTATAGTAGATGTGGCCTCTGCCCAAAACTCTTGACCCAATCCTATCTTTGCAAGCATGCATCTTACTTTATCCATGATGGTCCTGTTCATTCTCTCTGAAACACCATTATGTTGAGGAGTATAAGTTCATGTCCTATGTCTCTTTATCCCAGCTTCTTTACATAGGTTATCAAACATTATATTGCAGAATTCCAAACCATTATATGTTCTTAGGCATTTTACTTTATTTCCTGTAGAATTCTCTACTGTTTTTTCCACTCCTTAAACTTTGAGAATGCTTGTCTTTAGTCTTGAGGAAATAAACCCACACTTTCTTTGATAAATCATCAATGAAACTTACAAAATACTTGCAGCCATCTAAAATTTCTGGTGTACTTGGAGAATCCCATAGGTCAGAATGTACATAATCAAGAATACCTTTGGTATTGTGTTTAGCTTCTGGGAAACTTAGTTTATGAGCTTTTCCCAAAGCACAACTCTCAAAGAATCCCAGCTCTTTAACTTCTGACATGGGAATGTATTCTTTTTTTTGCTAAGTGCTTCATATTCTTGTGACTGGTATGGCCAAGTATGGAGTGCCATATTCTTGTCATCATATTAGTTGATTCTACTAAATTCACTTATGCTTCTTTAACTTTAGCTTGAAGGTAGTATAACCCTTCATCATATTTTCCAGTGATTACTTTCCGTCCATCCTTGTAAAATGTGATAGTAAAATCTTCTCCACTGTACTTGCATCCTATTTTCTGAAGCATTCCATACGATATAAGATTTCTGCTTATATTAGGCATGTACCTTACACTAGTAAGTACTACTTCTGAACCATATGGATTCACAATTTTCACCTTTCCAATGCCTTTTACTTTGTGTGTTATTTTCCATTAAAACATTAGCAGCTCCTTTTACTTCCTCAAAGTCAAACAAGAATTCTCTGTTTGGAGTGATATGGAAGGTGCAACCAGAATCCATCACCCATTCACCTTTGTTATATTGAGTGCTAGCTGTAAAAATCAAATGTTGAACTACCCCTGACTCTAGCATATAATCATCTGTATATGTAGGACTAGCAAATAAGACCAGAGGTTGCCTAAGACCAGGTTCTTCTCTATAACTATATTAGCTAATGATTCTGGTTTTCTTTTCTTTTCTCTATTAGGACATTCCCTTTTCCAATGCCCTTCCTTGCCACATATAAAGCACCCAGTCTTTTGTCTATTTTATTCTTGTGCTTTTTGCCTTTTCCTTTGCCTTTTCCATCACTCTTGCCTTTTCCTTTTCCCTTCTTCTTGTCAGTTTTATTGTGATCAACAAACAATCCTTCTGCAGCCTGTTTACCTTTAAGTAAACCTTTTTGCTTTAACTCAGTTTCTTTTTAGTAAACTGCTGTTATGACTTCACTGACTGTAATAGTCTCTTTCCCTGGACCATACTGAAGTGTATGAACCAATTGGTCATACAGAGGTGGAAGGCCTGAGAGAAATTGAATGGCCTGATCTTCATATGAAACAGTGATCTTGAGGCTTTCCATGTTTGCTATGAGCTTTAGGAATACATCAACATTTTTTCTATAGACTTATTCTCTTCCATCTTAAAACAAGAGAATCTTTTCTTTAGATGAATTCTGTTAGGTAAAGATTTAGTCTGATAATCCTTCTCTAGAGCTTTCCACATACCTAAGGCAGTTTTCTCATGCATGATCTTTCTTAAGATAGAATCTGTTAGACATGTACTTAAGAGGCTCCTCACTCTGAGATCTTTGTCAGCTTTCTTGGGGTCAACCTTGATATTTTTTCCAGGTTTCTCTGATTCTTCCCCTTTTGTAGATTCAACTACTTCATGATCTTCTTGAAGTACTGACAAGAGGCCTTGAATCTCAAGTTGACCTAGCATTTTGTATTTCCAGAGACCGAAGTCTCCTTTGCCATAAAATCTTTCCATTTCAAATCTTCCTAGAGTAGGCTCCATGGTTGTTCTCTTTTACTTGTGATTCTTTCTTTTGCAGGATGGTGGGATAGAAAACAGAGAGATCACAACCTACCAAAACCTTTCAAGATCTCAAAAGACTCTTGACGATAAAGACAAACCAGATAAGTTTTCTTTACCTGAGATATTCTTGAGCTTGATCGCAATCAATCCTTAAACCTGGATTTGCTCTGATACCACTTGTTAAGAAATTGATATATGATTGCGGTTAACTCCAATACTCAAAACATAAGCTCAAGAACTTTGAATCTATTTGATTTGATTCTAATTTGTGTTTGATTTGTTTTGTAGGAACTTTAAAAAAACAACTCAAGATTTTGTTCACCCAGTGTTTGACGAATCTACTCACTGGGAGTGAAACCCAAACCACCATGAATCTACTAAGAGAGATGAGCTCAAACCTCAAAACAATGAAAGTTACACAAGAAAATGATACAGACTTGTATCACAAGAAACATCAAAGAAGATACTAACTCAACAGATACAACCTCTGATTCTTCAAGCTTGATGAATCTTTGAATCTTAGATAAATCTTCAATGACTCGAGCTCTTCTTCTATGTGAAAAAACTTCTATCTCTGTGAGAAAAGGTGTTCAAATCAACTCGAAATATTTACGCGAGACTAATATCAGATGACATTTCATTTTTTTGGGAGATTCTAATATTAATTTTTCAACCGGTTAACATAAATGCTTTTGTAATTAATGATTAACATAAATGCTTTTGTAATTAACAATTAGGGCGATGTGTCAAGAAGACATTTGTTTAGGTGTCTGGTGAGTTCTAACTCACTTTTTATATAATAAATAATTATTCATTTTCGGATCTAGGTCTAACCAAAAAGCTTGAAAAGGCTTAAATCCAAAATACAACTTTCTAAACGAAAGTTCTAAATTCAAAACCGGCTCAGATTCTTACAAAAATAAAGCTCAAATCCAAAAGTTCTAATACTCCCTCCGTTTCAATATATAAATAGTTTTGCTTAAAAGTGCGGATATTAAGAAATTTTAACTTTTTTTTAAAAGAATAATAAAAAGTTTTTTTTTTGTTTATTGCACACAATCATTTTGTGTACAACATTTAGTTAGAGAGATTGTTATTAGTAATAAAAATAATACCAACCATCTCAAGTTAGAGAAAGATTATTATTTTTTTGGTGGAGAAACGCGAAAAGCTAGAGAAAGATTATTGCACATCATTTTGCCTTTAAATTTTTAGTAGAATATTTTTTATTTAAATTATTTTATTGCTTTGGGTTTTGAGAACACCTTATATTATGAAACAAACAATTTTGGTTAAAACTACTTATATATTGAAACAGAGGGAGTATAGGTTTTCAAAAGCCTAATCGCAAAAGAAGAACCCCAAATGAATGTTTTAGAGAAAGAAAGAGAGATGTTTTTTCTCTATAATTTGAATGTTTTCCGACAACATGATAATTTCAAACAGACCTAAATTATCATTTCAAAAAGTTGTTAGGAAAAACAAGTCATATCAATTAAGGTCAACAATACTAAGTTTTAGTAAAATATATCATTTAAAAGAAAATATGTACTATATATCAATTGTACGTACCTAGTGTTGCGCACATCACATAGCTAATGAAATAATTCGATCCGTTATCTATAATGTCTTGGTGGCATGGAATTTCAACTATGAAATCTATTATTTGCGATCTCATTTAGGAGTTGACAAAAGATTCAATGGCTCACTTTATTAACTCTCGATTTGTCTATCCAATTTTTTTCTCTCAATTTTAAAATTCTTTAATTTTCCACATAAACTTAGATTTTTCCTTACCCGACCTCCTCCACTATTCGTTCTCATCATTTTACCTTCAAACGATTTAGAACACTAATTTACAATTTAAATTATAAAAACAATAACAAATCCCGTTTCGCTTTAATCCAATAGATCTTACGTTAAACTATTTTTAATATTAAATCTTACGCTAAAATATTTTTAATATTACTTTTAAACTAATATATATTTTAACCCGGTTGGAGTTCGGTTATCCAAACCAAATAAATATAATATCCATTCGGATATTTTACTCAATCCAAACCCAATCGGAACGCGATTTATCGGATCGGTTTCGGGTTCGATGCGGATTTCGGATATTATGCCTAGTTGGAGATGTTAAATATTAATGTTATCTTAGTTATAATGATATATACAAATATATATATATATATATATATATATAGTTTATATTTTTTATATTGTCATAAAATATGAATTTTTATTAATCAACATCCAATGATAAGCTTTAACAGCTAATATTTTGTAATAGATAAAAATGATAAAAAGACCTATTAAAAAACGGGATGCAAAATTAGAGTCAAGAATGAGCCAAATTTTAGATCAAAGCCGATGACCCAAAAGCAGAGACAAGGCAATGAGAAGTGTAGGTAAAGCTAACGACTCACAATAATATTGATAGAGATTACATCGGATTATATATAGGGGAATTATACAACCCTAAGAGACATATATGAAATATACATAGTATGGAAAGTATATACATATCTTATGATATCTTATGATATGCTAACATGCCCCCTCAAGATGGAGTACACTTGTTTAGGCCAATCTTGTCTATAAGATGTTGAAATTTTCCGCGAGACAGAGGCTTGGCAAGCACATCAGCTAGTTGATCGTTGGTGGAGATGTGAGAAACTCTGAGAACTCCAGACTGTATAAGATCACAAATATAATGATAATTAACAGCGACATGCTTCATTCGAGAATAAAAAACCGGGTTTGCAGAGAGGTAAGTGGCTCTGACATTGTCACAATAGATGACTGTTGGCAAGGTGTAGGGAATGTGAAGTTCCTTGAGAAGAGAGTGAATCCATTCAACTTCAGTTGCTGTGGTTGAGACAGCCCTATGTTCAGCTTCAGTTGAGGATCTCACAACATTCTTTTGCTTCTTTGAGGACCATGAGATGAGATGTTGTCCATTGTAAACTAGAGACGCACCTGTGGAGAAGCGATCATCAACATCGCCAGCCCAATCCGCATCCGAGAAGACGTGCAAGGTGGCTTTGTGAGCAGCTGAGTAGAAAAGACCATGGTGCTTGGTGCCAGACAAGTAACGCAAAATTCTCTTAGCTGCGGAGCAATGATCAGCTGTAGGTCTGTGCATATATTGACTTAGCTTATTCACGGCACAAGCAATGTCAGGGCGCGTAAGCAGGAGGTATTGCAAGCTTCCAATGACCATGCAATATTCAGTCGGATTGTCTTGTGCAGTCCCGGTAAGAGAAAGCTTGATGTTCTCGGGTAAAGGTGTGGAAAATGGTTTAGCAGTGAGCATGTTTGTGTGGTTGAGAAGATCATTAATGTATTTGGTTTGAGTGAGAAGAAGACCTGATGCTGTTCGTGAGGCTTTAACACCAAGAAAGTAAGCTAAATTACCGAGATCCTTGAGTGAGAACCGAGTTCCAAGTCTGTTTATGAACTGTTGGACATGAGGAGCTGAACTTCCAGTAATTACTATGTCATCAACATAGACAAAGAGTAGCATGATGATATCATTCTTGAAGAATGCAAACAGAGAAGTATCCGCATGTGAATTGTGAAAACCAGAGAGAATGAGAAACTGACGAAGAGCATTGTACCAAGCACGGGGAGCTTGCTTTAACCCGTAATTTGCTTTATTCAACTTATAAACATAGGTGGGATGATCTTGATCAACAAATCCAGGAGGTTAAGCCATGTAAACATCTTCAAAAAGAAAACCTTGTAGGAAAGCATTATTAATGTCTAGTTGCCTTAATGGCCATCCATTTGTAACAGCATGACTAAAGGCTAAACGAATGGTAGTAGGCTTAACAACATGACTAAATGTCTCAAATTAATCAAGACCGGGTCGTTGATGAAAGCCCTTGGCTACTAAACGAGCTTTGTAGCGTTCAATCTGCCTTGAAGGAAGCAACTTTAACTGAAAAACCCAGCGGCAACCAACAACATTTGATGCTAATTCTGGTGGAACCAACTCCCATGTATTATTCTTGATGCAAAATTCAATTTTTGCAGTCATTGCACTTCTCCATTTATCATGTTTCAGAGCTTGTACATAGATAGAAGGCTCAGAGGAAAAAGAGGAGACTGCAATCAAAGATAATTTATTAATTGATCTTACACTTTTGTTTTTGTACCTTGTAGTCATGCAATGCATATTGGCTGGCTGCTGTGGAACAGGTGCAGAAACATAGTCTGAATCATTTGCAGCAACATTAATATTAGGAGGTAGAGTGGTTGCAGTTGGCTGTTGGGGTGAAGCTGTTGAGGTTGATGAAGAAGATGGAGCGGTTGGTGGTGATGGTGGTGCTTCAGGCGTTGGTGTTGGAGCTAGAGTTGGTTGTGGTGTGGGATCAACAACCAGTGGCTGAGGCATGAGATTAGGATGTGCAGGCGGCAGATTAGAGAGTATATGAAGTGAAGGAGAGTTGAGAGTTGTATCTGAGGAAGGAAGTTTGTTTGAAATAGAGGAGTAATAGGGAAAGACATGTTCAAAGAACTGAACATGACGTGAGACAAAGAGGCGAGAGGTTTGTGGTTCAAAACAAAAATAACTGCTTTGAGTTGGAGAGTATCCAAGAAAGATGCAAGGTTTTGAACGAGGCTGAAGTTTTGTGGTGGTATAGGGACGCAGACATAGATAGGAAAGGCAACCAAAGATGCGAAGCTTAGAGAAAGTTGGTGTTTGTCGGAACAATGACTCAAATGGTGATTTGAAAGCAAGAGAAGCAGAAGGCATGCGATTGATGAGATACACAACACAAGAGAAGGAAAAATACCAAAACGTATGCGGAAGTGAGGCATGTGAAAGTAAAGAAAGACCTGTTTCAACAATATGTCTGTGTTTTCGTTTCGAAAGACCATTGTGTTGAAGTGTATGAGGTGGTGAAGTCAAGTGTGAAATACCAATCCTAGAAAGATAAGACTTCATAGTAGGCCTGAGCATTTTGGGTCGGGTTACCCGACCCGCCATGTACCCGACCCGTATTTACGGGTAAGGGCCGGGTACGGGTAATGATAATTACCCATTTGGGTCAAGAAAAAAATTTTAAACGGGTAAGGGTCGGGTTAGGGTCGGGTAAGGGTAATTATTTGTGTACCCGAATTACCCGTTTACATATATAAATTTCTAAAATTATTTCAAAACTTAATTATAATGATAATAACTTCCTAACTAAATATAAATTTGTGTTATAAAAAATATATGATTTAATAAACGTTATAAAAAATTATATAATTGGTTATTTTTGTCATAGTTTCGATTTTATTACTATTTTATTCAATTTTCTACACCTTTTCTTATAAATATATAATATTATAATCAATCGTTATACTATTTTTAAATTCTAATACACATAGTCACATATTAGTCAAATTAATATATTACGAGTTCGGGTATTAAACGGGTATTGATTTTACGGGTATGCTTTGGGTATTAGTTTTTCATACCCGAACTACTTGTACCCGACCCGCTACCCGAAATGCCCAGGCCTACTTCATAGTAACAAATTTACCACCATTGTCAGAGTAAAGGTTGACAATGTGGGTCTGAAATTGGTTATCTACGAGTGCTTTAAAACGAATGAAAATATCAAGTACTTGAGACTTTCTTTTAAGAGGATACAACCATGTATATCTAGTATAGTGATCAACAAAAACTAAATAGTACTTGTAATTATCAAAAGAGATAGTTGGAGATGTCCAAACATCTGAGTAGATAAACTCAAGAGGTTTTGAAGACACAATACTTGAGGTACCAAAAGATAAACGATGAATTTTATTGATAGCACATGAATTGCAAACAGAGTCTTAAGAATTTTTGTTTAACAATAGCAAAGAAAACCGAAAAACAATACGATGAAGAGAAGCATAATGCGGGTGACCAAGGCGATGATGCCAGTCACTTAAAGATGTTTTGAAAACATTAAAAGCTTGAAAAGTGGAAGAAGATGAAAGAGGCCACTCGTACATCCCATCTCTAAGTTTGCCTATTGTTAGTGGAGCCCCCGATTGAAGATCCCGCACCTGAAATGCCAAAGGATCAAAAGTGACAGCAACATTATTATCCACACATAGCCGATAACAGAGAGCAAGTTCTTAGTAATGGATGGAACACAAAGAACATGATTCAGATTAAGGTCATGTTTAGAAGAAGGTAATCGCATAGAACCAGTATGTGTGATAGCCAAACATGTTCCATTTCCAATGGTCACGTCTTTAGAACCTTGATAAGCATCATGGAGCGCAAGATTGCTCAAATATGAAGTTATGTGATGCGAGGCACCACTATCTAGTAACCACGAAGGATCTGTACCAACAGATCCAACATTGGCTATAGGTTGTTGTTGTATCAGACAGAAACGAGGGAAACGTGGAGCGCTATGTCCAGAAACACCACAAGCTTGACACTTCCCTTGATAGTTACGACGGTTGTTGCTGTTGTACTGAGAGCGACCAGTGTTGGATGAGAGTGATGCAGAGGGTGGATCAGCATTGTTGGGAGTGGTCCGACGCCATTTGTTGTTTCTGTTTGTCTTGTTGCGATTAGTAACAACATTGGCAGATGCAGGAAGATGATGATCAGTGATTGATGTGGCCCGTAAGATAGCAGCCTCCTTATTGAGAAGCTTTTCATGAAGTTCAACAATGGAAATTGATGTGTCTCTGTTAGTAACAGAGTAAGTGACATACTGATTTTCTTCTGGAAGACCTTCAAGGACATAATCAATGAAGTCTTCATGATTAAGAGGCTTCCCAAGGAGAGCTAATTAATCAGATTTGGTTTGCAGAAGCTGAATGTACTCATCGATAGATCGAGAGTCTTTAGTGCGAGACTTGATGTTGTCTTTGATCTGCTTGATGTGGCCGCGAGTTGGTTTCCCATAGGTACCAACAAGGATGTTCCAAGCTTCAAGATTGGTTGTTGCAAGACCAACCAGAGATTAAAGCGGACGAGAAATGGTGCCCAAGAGAGCTTGGAAGATGAGCTTATCTTGTCTACGCCATGATGTGTGGCGAGGATTGACAGTAGCAAAAACATTGACCGTGACAGTAGCAGAAGGAGTCACAGTGTTTTATGTGATGTAACCAATGAGATCAAGCCCGTCAAGAAGTAGACGAATCTATAAGCTCCAAGTGATGAAGTTGGAGGTTGTGAGTTTGGTGATGCTAGACATGTTCACCGAGTAAATTGGGAACTGATGATCAGTTGGATTAGGCAGGACAGTGGTATTGTCAATGGATTTTTCCGCTTGATTTTCCATTGGTTGTTAGCTTGGAGTTGAAGAGAGAGAGGCGGCTGGAGAAAAAAATAATATTAATCCTACTCTGATACCATGTAGGTAAGCTAACAACTCACAATAATATTAATAGAGATTACAACAGCTTATATAGGAAAACTACACAAATCCTAAGAGACATATATGGAATATACAGAGTATGGAAAGTATATACATATCTTATGATATGCTAACAAGAAGGACCATGCCGACCATCATTTTTGTTAAAACATTTTTATAATATTTGTTATTTTTGTTGTTGTTAAAAAGTATTCTATCGAAAGTGTTTATGTATTATTACATACATAATTAAGATCTTTATAAAATCATAATAATTTAAGCCCAAATTCATTTTCAAACAAACCCAAACAACATTAGAAAGGCCAAAACCCAATTTTCCTAACACAACACTAGGGTTGGCCTGACCTTAAGTTAACATTTAACCGCAACTAAGTTAACCATAATTAGGTTAGGCGTGGAAACCAAACCAGATCTACGGATATCCTAGATTCGCTGCCACCTTAACCAGATCTGCGGATACCGCCGGTCTTCCACTATAACGGTCAATAAGGTGGATTGGAGACAATCTAAACCGTGACACGTGGAGGAAGAAGCAGAGTGTAAGGCGTTTTTACTGTGAATATTTCAGATCTTCACCGGAGGATAGAAGAGATTTTCCGCAAGAGAGGGTTGCTTGGAAAGTCACCATCTGTTTGGGAAAGCAGATCCGTCGAAGCTCCGTCGCCCTCTAACAAAATCTAAGCCGGGTTCCACTACCGTTCTTTTGGTGAGGACCCAACATCTCGCCGAAACTAGATCTACCACCGAGAATCACCGTCTTTCATGCAGCAAGCACCGCTGCCGGATCTCTTACAACCACAATGCCTTGGTGATATTTCACGCCACTTTACCTGGACTTGATTTTTAATTTTGCAGTGGAAGAGTTGCCGGAATATTTTGTTATGTTAAAACATATTTTACAACATTTAATTATGTTGAAACTTTTTTATAATATTTTTATGTACTAATATATTCTAAGAGTAATGCCTTATACATGTCTAAAGATCCAGTGATTGTTCAATAGCTGGAGATACGTAACAACGAGATCTTGAACATACAAGAAAGCAATAAATGAAAGCACTAAGAAGAAAAATGAGGAGTTTGAAACCATGAAGACGAATAATGAGAAGACCACTCAACAACTAATCAACCTCATGTAATTTATGAACCAAAACGTTTTAGACAGCTATCCAAAACCGTCAAACTTGTAGGGAAAAAATTATTATAAACTATTTTTAATATTCTTAAAAATTATTTAAGATTCAATGTATTTTTATTTTTACGTATTTATAATAATTATTTTAGATTATCAAGAATACCACAAAAGCTAAATATATTTAAAAAATATCGCACTTTTCTAAATTATTTCAAAAACACTACATATATTTTTACCACAAATTTTAAAAACATTTTTAGAACTTTAAATTGATTTTTTACATTTCCAGGAAATCCTATGAAGTAATACCAATAGTGATATTTGTCCTAAAGTGATCATAAAATTTCTGACCAGTTTCCAACAAATTAATATTTTTTTGGTAAGATTTTTCTATGAAAATGCTTATAATAATCCAAAGATATCCCTTACAAACCTTTCAAAAAGTTCAAAACATAAAACAACCAAACATATATCAAGTCCACAAAATTCCTGAACTAGAATGAATATCTAAGGCCCAAGAAACATACTCGGATCCATAACTTAGAAACCTTAGATCCCTGAAAAGAGAACCTTAACACATCGCTGCCGCCGTTAAACCGTGTAACCACTGGAATAGGTCATTCGACGGTCCAAAGACGACTTCGAAGAGACAGTGACACATGACAGTCACCGTCCCCCACACAAAAACATAAACAGTAAAAAAAAGAGAGGAAGAAAAATAGTTGGAATCGCCTCAACCAGCTTCAGAGAGGTGGAATAGGTTTTTGATGAGCTGAAAATAAAACTAGATGATGTCGGAGAAGGAAAATCTCGGCAGAAAAAATTTCTCCTGGACTTTCGGCTGACAGCCGGAACCAACTTGCTTCGAGGTTCAAGCGTCTTTGGACGTGTCGATCTTCGTGCTGAGTACTCGCATGCAGATCTGACTGGAAAGGATTTCTCCGCACAGCCGCTTCTTCCCTTCATTGTGTCTTCGGTGGAGAAGGAGTAAAAGTGTGATGAGAAGATAAATCGTTTTAGGAGAAGAGTCGAAGAAAAAGTCTGTTAGAGTTAGACTCACTAGCAGACTTAAGACTTGCGACGTGGTGACTTTGTGGTTAGGTTTTGCGGTGGAGAGTCTCCAACCTAACCCTCCTTCTAAATTTCTCCGGAGAAATTAGAGAGAGAAAAGATAAGAATTAACTTAAAAAAAAAAAACCTAAATCTGATGAATTATCCATGGACGACAACAAATTTTGACATGGCCGTAGTAAATAACAAATTTTCGTATAGTGAATTAAACCTTATATATTTACAGATTAACTAAATCTTTATTTATTTATTTATTTATTATTTTTTTGGTTAACGACTTAATCTTATTATGACCACGGTCCATGTCAAAGAGAATAAGATAAAATATAAATTATTAAAAAGTCAAAAGAATCGATTCCTTTTATATTTTTTCCTATAACAATTAACAAATTGTGAAAAGCAAATAAAAAACTACCAATATATCAACCAAGAAGATTGAAAATTCGTTTGCAGTTTCTAATACTTTTGACAAACTATGTAATACCGTGTGCTCTAAGTCAGCAAGTTTGTTTACATATTTATGTATATAAAAGTCAACGGAAAGTTGGGATACTTAAATATATAAAAGAAGATATTATATATTATCACTATAATCGTACATAATTTTTTTTTTTGGGTTTTCTCATAAATTTAATTTTGCCACAACGATGGTGATTTTTATGTGAGTAAAACGAAGACAAGAAAAATACTAGAAGTTATAATGGCTCCCTGAGCTAGCTCTCTAAATTAGAGTAGATCCAATTATTTCATAACGTTGATTTCTAAAGTAGTATTCTATCTTGCTATATATACCCATTAGGCATTAATTAGTGGTGGACGACTTTTATTTTTGGTGACAAAATGGACCTTTTGTGTTGCTATTAATTATCTTATCTTGTGCAGTTTCATTGGCTGCACCAAGATACCTCCGTCTCGGCCGTTACATTCATCGAATATGAATATTAAACTATTAAAATAGCTGTAATGTGTTATTTCCTTGAAAATTCGAACTATTCAACCTATACATTACATGTATATTAATGATGTTCTCTCTGTTCTTATGTTATTTTATAACAAGATATCTCTGTTTGACCCTATATTTTAAAAGTTAATCAGAAAGAAAAGTTCTTGCATGTTTAGAAAAAACAAATATAGGCTGTACTGTCTCAGCATAGCATACTTGTATCTACATTTCCAAAGTTGACGGAAATTTCGGTAGTTCCATAGAAAACGACATAATATATGATATTACTTGTTTATGTATTTAGAAAAAGTAAAAACTCAAGAAAAGGCTTATATATATATAATTGTTGGCCTTAATTACAATCTGTGTTTGTCTTGCAAAACTGCGATCGCTATGTTTAGATTCTTAAGCTGTTTCTTCAGCCGAAAGAAGAAAACTGGAAGTAAGAAGCGTTCCGGCCGCGAAAATGATGGAGGAGGATGTTGTGACGGAGGTTGTGGAGGTTGCGGCGGTGGTTGTGGAGGTGGTGGAGATTAAATTGAAGAGGAGGTTTGATTTTATAGTTATGTAATGTACTCTTGTGGCTGTAATATATTAAAGTGTGAAATATGGAGATTGGAAATAAATGAATTGTGTAAATGAATCGAATGTATGTGTATAGTGAATAATACGATGTGCGATTTGTTCTAAAACTATCAAATTTTAACTCTTTCTCTTTCTCTTTCTCTTTGTTACCTCTTCCTTAATCTGTTCTTGTTCGGAGATTATTTTCATTTTTATTTTTCTTAAAGTTATTCTATTGAAATGGTTAAATATGTACATCTAGATATAGTCCATTTCAAATATTCTTGCCCAATCGACAACATCAAACAAAGCAACAAAAACCCAATGGCTAATTGGTAAGGATTTTGACTGTGGACTTTTGCAGTAAGAATTGTAACTTTTAATTTTAGATGAAAGTAAAAGTTTGATTGGTAATTAGGTTATGACAGTAACTTTTAATATTGAAAATACTTTATTTTTCAAAAATAAATTTTTGTTTATAAAATTTTTTTTATTTGTTTTTATAAAAAATCTTAATCTATTGTTTATTAATTATAATGATTCAGTTAAAATACTCTAAATATAGACTAGTTAACATTTATAATTTATAAACTAAATAAAATGGATCTTGAAAATTAGAGAATAAAAAGATGATTGTTAATAAATTATTTTAAAATTTTTTTGAGTTAATTATTTATATAAATAAGTTTTTCGAAAGTTGGAGAAGAAAGAGAGAAATATTTTTTATTATCATTATTGAAATAAAGTTACAGCCATGATTTGTGGTGCTCTTTGCTAGGTCAGTTTCTAGCTTTTGAGGTGTGACTCCTTTTTGGTTGATGTTTAGTTTGGTGTTGGCGTTTGGTTCTACTGTCTCTTGGAACTGTCTAGAACCGATTTCAATTGTTGGTTTATTCACTTGTTTCGAGCCTGCGTTTTTACGTTGTCGTTTAAGCGTTTTTACGGTGAGTTTGTGTCGCTCCTTGTTTCTACTCTTTTGGCTAGTCCGAGGCCTTTTGCTTCATTGGCTTTTCTTTAGGCATTCAAAGACGTGGTTTTCGTCATAGCCATTTCCGGTGTTTCCTTGGTTCCGATCTTGTTTGGTATGATCCTTAGCCGGTGGAGTTGCTATTGTTCTTCTTTCGCGAGGTAGTTCTGTGATTCACCATGGGAGGGCGCAGCCAGCTTTGATGGCTTCCATCACCTGGTCTGATTGTCTTTTGGCTTTGGATTTTGGTTTCAGAGCAGAGTTACTCTTTTCGCAACACCTTGTTATTTGTCTTCTAATTAAGTTTTTGTCCTCTCCTTTCGTTTTGTTGCTAGTATGTTTCTAGTGTTTATTGCCATTGTTTGGCCTTTGATTCTCGTAAATCTTTCGGGTTGTGCTTCCCGTATTCCTCTCGGGCTTTGTTGTTTCTTAGTTGTTGTAATAGGTTGATATGTATCCTTTTCCATCTATAATATAACACCAGTCGACAAAAAAAAAATAATAACAAGGGAAGGGATTGTTAACTGTAAAAGTGATTGTAGAGACAGTAAAAATTAAATTACAATCTACAATGTGATTATCTACAGTGTGATTGGAAAATAAATAACTGCAGAGGCTGTAAAAATGAAAGACAGCCTTTATAGCCAAAAAAGTGAGAGCATCACCTATGGTGATATCTCATTGTGAGTATCTCAAACTAAAAAAATGGTTTTTAATGTTTTTTTAATGTTTTAACTTTTAAGGTACTACTTAGAATTTATGTTTTAAATGAATTCCAATGGTTATTTCTCATTTTGAGTATCTCAAATCCAAATCTTTCAAAATCAAAACCAAAATTTGTAAAACCAATTCAAAACAAGAACCAAAACCAAAAATCAATATCAAAATACAATGTGCAAATTTCAGAACAAAATGTTTGGATTACCTCTCATCTTCATCTTCTTTTTCTTCCTTGTTCTTCTTTATGTGTTGCATCTTCTTCTACATCATCTTCTTCATCTGCACCAGTCCTCTTCTTCCTTGTTCTTCTTCTTCGGCATCATCAAAATACTTCTTCATCTGCATCATTCATTGTTCTTCTTATGCATCATCATTTATCTTCTTCTGCAACATCAATGTCATCACTTTTTGTTGATGAATTGATCCTCTGAGGCTGATTCATTATGTTTTCAATGAAGGCTGATCTATTATGTTTTTCAATGAAGGCTGATCCTTCTGCAACATCCATCAGATATTTTGTACAATCAAGAATTTGAAGCTCATTACCACGAGCACATGTTTTCTACAAAATGAAACCTTGAGACATTTAAAATGAAACTACAAAACTAAATCAAGTCATTTGAACAGTGGAATGCAATTGTATAGACACACAAACACACTTGAATTGCAGGTGACTAACACAAGATAATGTACTTCATTGGACATCTAACTCAAGACAGCTTAGAGATCACTTACCATATTTTCATTGGAAAACATATATTTTGCAGAATGTGTTTCATTTTGAGCAAACTCCTTTGTTCCATCATGCAATATTTCCTTTTTGACTTGCCTGCTTAAAAATTGTAGATTTTCCAGATTCTCCAGCACCTTCACAAAAAAAAGTTAACACTTTATTCACAGAGAACTGAAAAAGGTAAGGTACTCTGAAAGAGTAGATACCATCATAATATATATGAAGTTAAGAATAAACAAAAAAATGGACATTATGCAATCCAAACTTAAAGCCATTACATTCAAAGCCACTATTACATGATCAATACAAACTGTGTTCAGTTTGAACACACACACACAAAATGAACCAAAATGAACACAAACACATATACATTCATAATCGATTACAATCAACTAGAAAAAACTTGCAAACATTAAACAGAAAACACTTAAACATTTAATAGAAAACATAAAACACTTAAACACTTAAACACATTAAACAGACTCCTAAACTAATCATCAAGCATTTTTCTTATGAGCTTGTCCTTCAAAGCACTTTCAAGCTCTGAAAGTGGTTCTTTCTTAGCAAGAAAACTCTCAAGCAATCATGCCCTACTCAACTCCTTCTTTATCTCTAAGTCCTTCTGTTTGATTTCCCAGATTTCCTGAAATGTTTGTAGAGAAGAACTCTCACTTTGGGAACCTTCCACATTCTGTTTCTTTTTTTTTTCCAGAAGCTTTTGCAGCCTTGACACCTTGAGGCCTTACTTCTGCTTCCTCTGCTGCAATCGTCTTGGAGCTTGCTTCATCATCAGTTTTTCTCCTCTTATTGCTTTCACCATTTCCAGCACTAGATGAACACCACTTCTGATCATGTCTAAGCTCAATCCAACATTGTTCAAGGTTAAACTTTGACTTGTGATCTTGGAGATACAAGTCATAAGCCAACTTCAATACATCATCATCATTTTGTCCACTCCTTCTCTGCCTTGTAGCTGTCTCATAACAACCTACAAACTTGGATATTGAGTCATTGATCTTGGCCCACCTTTACTTACAATTTCCTGGTTCTCTCTTTGAAAATCCAGCAAGCTTGGGAGCAGCATTAAAATAAGCACCAATCCTCTTCCAAAAGGCATTATGCTTCTGCTTATTCCCAATGATGCAGTCTTTGCTAGTGTTCAACCAAGCACTACACAAGAATATGTCTTCTGTTGGTGACCATTTCTTTCTAGGATCTCTCTTCTTTCTTATCTCTACTCTCTCTTCAACACACTCATCAGCATCCTGATAGTAGGATTTTTAGTTCCTACTGGGTATCAATTACCCATCGTTGTAGTATAGATGGGTTGTCAATCCATAATGGGAATGTACTAAACAATCTGGATGCAATGGATGCTTTAAAGTCAAGCTAAGTGTAAAAAGAGAGGTGGTTTGCTAAAAGGTCCTAAGTGCAATGAACATAAAATGCATAAACATAAAAAGAAGCATAAAATGGTCAAATGTAAAAACAGAGTAAAAGCAAGGATGGTGAAGATGTAAGCAATGTAAAGTAGTTCTTGAGGACAAAGGGTAATTGACTAAAGATCCATCATGGGCTACTTAAATACCTAACATACCTCATTCAATGAGCTAACCCCTAGACATTAGCAACATAAGCAATCAATTACAATTCCTTGGTAATCAATCACAAGCAAAGCGGTCACAGACTCAACTGCTGTCATAGATAGTGACTACCTAGCATGCATGAACAACAATTACTATAGTCAATAAGCTTCCCAAACATCTAATGCCTTAGAAGGAGAAAACGAATCTCTGAAATCACCTAGGTCCGGACACCTTCAATGACTCACCTTCTAGTGTTGAAGGGCCTAACAGCGGGTTTTCAGTCCCTTTCGGGTAGAAATACAATCAGCATTACGAACAGGTGAAACAGAAGGGATTTAAGAACAAACAACTTAGATACTAAGGTAAACCCATAACATCAACCCTAGTCTACCCCATCCTCAGGGTTAGTGGACTACTCACTACTCATGGGAGTAGAAGCAGATAAAACAGAAAGCATAACCTTAAAGCTAAACATGCAGATCTAATTACGAACTAAATACTTTCTCTGGCTTGTTGTGAAGCATAGTGTAATTACGAACTTGGAGAGGAAGCGAAGGCTTTTATGTGACTCCTCTCTATGTCAAGTTTGTAAGTCGCGTGAGGAATCTCTAATTCATAGTTTACGTGATTGCCCGAGCATTGCAGGGATCTAGACCTGTATTGTTCCAGTAATCGCTGTTATGGAACCTCTATTGAATTGGTTGTTCAAGAACTTGGGTGATGAGTCATTGGTCTTAGGTATGGATGGTCTACCTTATTCGCAATGACGGTTTGGTGGAGTTGGAAATGGCGGTGTGGCAATGTATTTAGGGAGTTAGCTCGATGTAGAGATAAGATTCATTTTGTTCAAGATAAAATGCGCGAGGTATGGGCATCTTTGAAAAATTCCCGATGCCAAGGTTCAATCCGGGAAAGAGAGAGTAGAAAGAATAATCTCTTGGAAATCCCGGCGATAGGTTGGTTTAAATTGAACAAAAATGGTGTATCTCATGGTAACCCGAGAGCTGCGACATCAGGGGGAGTTGTACGAGATTCATATGGTCAATGGTACACAGGTTTTTCTGTAAACCAGGGTATTTGTACTGCTCCCTTAGCTGAACTATGAGGAGTATATTATGAGTTGTATATGGCTTGGGAGAATGGGGTGAGAAAACTAGAGGTGGAGATTGATTCTGAGATGGTAGTGAGCTTCCTTCAGTCAGGTATTAAAGAAGATCACCCACTATCTTTCTTAGTGCGCTTGTGTTATGGCTTTTTATCGAAGAACTGGTTGGTCCGGGTTTCACATGTCCACAAGGAAGCTAATCATCTAACAAATGTCCTCGCTAGTCACGCTTTTACTATACCGTTAGGCTTTCATGCCTTTGAGTCTAGTCCAGAGTTTGTTTCGTCAATTATGTTTGCAGATTCTAGTGGTGTTGGTGTCGCTAGATGATATTACTCAGTTTTAATGCATAATAGTAGGCATTTATGTTTTCTATTCTGCATTATTCCGAGTGTTTTCATTGCATATTTGGTATATTTTCAGTATTCTAGGTGTTCGGGTCGAATCGGAGCAAAAACGGTGCATTTCAGGAGATTTTAGGTAGTTTCAGAAGAATTAGAAGTTGCAGACAAAAGTGATCGATCGGACAGGTGTTATGCCCGATCGAGAAAATGTTCCTGGTATTTTCCGAAGAAAGAGATCGATCGAGCAACTAAAGAAAAGTCAAGTAAAAATGAGAAGTGCCCGATCGGACAAACACTTGCTCGATCGGGCAGATGTCCCGAAGAGAATATGAAGTTTTTCTTATTGCAAATCAAGTCCTCAAGCCTATCAAGTTTTCTATATTTTATTATTTTAATTTTTTAGCCTATAAATACAATGTGTTTTATGATTTTAGAACTTAAACTTTATTTTATTTCTGAGAGAATTATTGAGGGAGAAGAGATTCAACCTGTATTTGGAGAAGATTTCTGAACCCTTATTTTATATCTATTATATTTCTATCATGTGTTCTTCTTTGATATTGAATTGTGCATGCTTTCCAATGTCTGAGTAGTTCCATAGTTAGGTTTTAGGGTTTCCCAGAGAATTCAGGGTTTGATTGTTAGATTTGTCATAAGGGGATAATAACTGTTAGGTTTTTAGTATAGACTTGTTATTAATGCATGAATTAGAGNGGGTAATAATTGTTAGGTTCTTAGTCTAGACTTGTTATTAATGCATGAATTAGAGTAGCTAACTAATTCATTGATATTAAACTGATAAACACAAAGAGATTTGGTTTAGAAGTTGGATCTAGTCTAGATGAATAAGTGGTCTTGCTTGCGAGAGTATTGTCTTGATTGCTTGTGAACAACTGAATCTGATCTTTAATGCATGTTCTTTTATTTAAAAGACGGCGAGAGTTTGTCTCTGATAATTTGAGCATAGGGTTTAATACTCTGAGAGGAAATTATTTCATCTTTGTCTTTCATGTTGATAACTATTTTCAAAGAAAATTCCTGAATGATAAATTGACTTTCAATCCTGATTACTTGTGGTTTCCCTGATGTCTGACGCTTTTATTTCATAGTTTAAACCGTTTTTCTATTTACCGTTTTGATTCGCTACAAACAACCTTATTATTTATGCTTTAGCTTGATTTGAAACTGAATCTGAAACGTGTACTTCTGGTCTCTGTGAATTCGATACCCTATACTTTGCTACATTGAACTATTCTCTGCAGTATTAGTTATAGGATTTTAATTTTAGACCTATCACAAGACAAGTATTTTTGTAATTTTTATTTTAATTTAATATCACATGGGGAGTTTATCCCCGTCCCCTACAAAAAAAAAAAAAAGAAGTTTGTTCTGTCAAGTAATCTCATATGACTTATAGAAGTTTACCGGATATAATTAATAGGTATTTTATTATATAAAATGTAATCCATTTAATGTGGATTCGACATATATACAAATTAAAATGCAATCGATTGTAATCTATGTTAATTTCAGCTTATTCTACGTGTTAAACAAATTTTAGAGACTTAACTTATTTTATTGTTTCTACTTTTTAATAAATTTTTAAATAAGTTTTTGGAAAAGTTAAAGAATTAAATATAAGAAAACAACAGAAAAAGAAAACTAAAAGAAAAAATATCAAAAAGAAAAACATAAGAAAAAAATCATAAACAAAAAAATGAAAAGCTATAGATTTATAATGCTCTTTCTATGTAAGTATGTATATAAATTTTGTAATGTTCGATTGAGTCATAAGAACTGTGATTTATGTTTCTATGGAATTCACAGCTCAACTCATAATATCCTAAAATGTTGATCGAGTACAACCCTATCCGTAAATAATTAATAACTCGCTCTATTGACAATTTGACCGTACGTGTATGAATTGGTAATCAAGATTGAAGAAGGAAAGTCTCACTTCTCTGCTAACAAAAATGAAATTTCTCGTGTAACTTCATATGACTCTTCGTCAAAGTCTACGGCAGTTTGGATCTATAAAAAGGGAGTTTACATCACAAATATTCAGAACCTTAAAAACAGAGAAGTATTTATACATTTATTGATCGTTGACCTTTATCATAATTAATAAGATTACGATGTGTCGAATTCTGTTTTGTTGTTGCCTATGCCCCAAGAAGAAAAAGCCAAGAGATGTGATAAAGGGTAAAAAGGGAAAGAAGGGTAAGAAGCGTCGCAATGAAGTCGTGGAAGTACCAGTAGAAGCATTTTGCTGCTGTGGCGGCGGTGATGGAGGGGGTGGTGGAGATGGTGGTGGTGGATGTGGAGGAGGCGGTGGCGGTTGCGGTGGTGGAGGCGGGGGAGGTTAAAACATGAGGTTGTTGTAATTCTTTATGTGATGATAACTTCTTGTGCATGAAATGTATGTTTACTAAATGTTTTATGTAAAATATATATTATAAGGAAATCGAATGCACATATACATAGTATATGAGATTTCATCTGTAATCTTTTTTTAATGTAATGATAGCATCTTTTGTATTTGATTTATTTTTATTAGATGTGTGTAATGTAAAAATTGTTTAAGGTACTATCTTGTGAAAATCGAAATCAAGTGTGCATATATACAATCCTTAGAATCTAAAAGAAATATTTTTCGAAATAAACATTAATTTTGTTAAATATTACATTCTATGTCATAAGTCTAGAGAATATAAATTTTTTCATTAATGATAGAAATGTCTAAACAAATATATATTTATCCTTATAACCAAACACAACTAATAAATATGTTCATATTATTCATGTAACCAAAAAATTCTACAATTATATATATATATATATAT